>JAZAYU010000086.1:1103967-1400624 GCA_038501625.1 Corbicula japonica
TTGGGACGATGTACAAATCTGTAGTGTGAGACAGAGTTATGGTGGTTTTAATATGTGAGTGGTTTTTATGAGTTTTACTGCGCAGTTAAAGTAAATTAAATTCTGACATGACTGTAAAACATTATTCTTTGCTGCCTTTGCTCATGGACCTTTGGAATAAGAATTAGGGGCATAATTATGTCGATTGTGACATTGAACAATCTATTTTTGCAATGTTAAGAGGAACAGAATAAGAAATGGAGGAATAATAATGAAATGATGGAAAAGGACATGAAATATAAGAAAAACTTTTAAAGGAGGTAAAAACGTGAAATAGAGCAAAAGAACATGAAATGGTGGAAAATAACATGAAATGGAGGAAGTATTTTTTGTTGATTCAGGAAAATTGTGTAAATTACATGCGCACACCGTCCCGTTTGAGGAAAGCCAGCATTGGTTAGACCAATGTATTTCTTCAGATTAAGAGATTCAGAATCTAAACCTCTATCGACTTTTCTGGATCTAGATGAAAAGGAACTCTAGATCTAGTTGAAACAGGGACCTCTGGATCTCGATGAACCTGGGACCTCCAGATTTAGTTGAAATAGAGATTTTTTAATCTAGTTGAAATAGGGTCTTCTAGATCTAGATAAATCAGGGACCTCCAGATTTAGTTGAAATAGAGACCTCTGGATTTAGATGAATGTCAGACCGCCAGATCTTGATGAACAGGGACCATTATTGCCCAACAGAATTCCATCATGTCGGATATTCCTCATCTGAACCTTGTACATGTGAAAGATACTTATATTCTTTACCCAGGGAAAACAGAATGAATTTTATCCAATGTTACGAAATTACATAACAAGAGCTGTCAGAGGAGACAGCATGCTCGACTATTCGAATCATTTGAAACAAATGCAATTTGAAGATTAAAACAGTAACAACTATGGCCATACATTCATGTGCAATCAGTAAAAATATTAACAAATATTAACAAGTGAATGGTAAGGGAAAAATTCATTTCAAATAACAGAAATAATTTCTTAATGTACCATAAATATTAAACTGAAAAGGGGAATAACTATGAAATATTTCTGAAGTTGTTAGAAAACTTGTTAAAAATTTTTTTATTAGAGATATTTACTTTTAGTCAATTATCAATCACTTCAGTAATGTTACAGAAAAGAACTGACCTAAAGGCAAGGAAATGGTACACGACTCACCAGCTTGTCATGGTGAACATTTCTGGCAAGTTACTATATTCCCAATGTATTTAAAACCCTGACAAGAAAATTCTATTTTAGTAGCAGTGACCTTGGACCTACAGGCATGGGCATGGTACGGGACACACCAACTTGTCATGATGACCATTTGTGTCAAGTTATTTTGTAATCACTCTATTCCTAACGAAGTTACAGCCCGGACAAGAGAATTCTATTTTTAGTAACAGTGACCTTGACCTACAGGCATGGTCATGGTATGGGATAAAACACCCTGTCATTGTGAACAATTATGCCAAGTTATTTTGAAATCCGTCCATTTATAATGAAGTTACATCCCGGACAAGAAAATTCTGTTTTAAGTAACAGTGACCTGGACCTTCAGGCTTGGGTATTGTGTGGACACACTGCCTTGTCATAGTGAAAGTTTGTGCAAAGTTATTTTGAAATCCCTCCATTCATAACAAAGTAACAGCACGGACAAGAGAATTCTATTTTTTGTAAGATTGACCTTGACCTTTGACCTACAGGCATGGGCATGGTACGCGACACACCACCCTGTCATAGTGAACATTTGTGTCAAGTTATTTCGAAACCCCTCCATTCAAAACAAAGTTACAGCCTGGACAAGAAAATTCTATTTTTAGTAACAGTCACCTTGACCTTGGATCTACAGCCATGGGTATTGTGCGGACACACAGCCTTGTCATTGTGAACATTTGTGTCAAGTTATATTGAAATCCCTCCATTCATAACAAAGTTACAGCCCGGACAAGAAAATTATATTTTTTGTAACAGTGACCTTGACCTTCGACCTACAGGCATATGTATTGTACGCGACACACCGCCTTGTCATGGTGAACATTTGTGCCAAGTTATTTTGAAATCCCTCCATTAATAATGAAGTTAAGGGCCAAGTGTATATTTTGCTTAACACAAAATGTAAGTGGAAAAGGGGCATAATTTGAAAAATATTGAAAGCAGGGTTATGGGTCTTGTTGGTTATGATGTAGATTTTGATGGTGAAAATATATTTCAAGTTTCAAGGCAATATCTCAAGTAGTTTTGAAGTTATGGGCAAAATGCATATTTTGCTTAACACAAAATATAAGAAAAAAGGGGCATAACTTGAAATATATTGACAGCAGAGTTATGGGTCTTGTTGGTAATGATGTAGAATTTGATGGTGAATATATATTCCAAATTTCAAGTTGAAATCTCCAGTAATTTATAAGTTATGGACCAAAGTGCATATTTTCCTTAACACAAAATTTAAGTGAAAAAGGGGCATAACTTAAAAAATATTTGTAGCAGAGTTATGGGTCTTGTTGGTAATGATGTAGAATTTGATGGTGAATATATATTTCAAGTTTGAAGTTGATATCATAAGTAGTTTTTAAGTTATGGACCAAAGTGCATATTTTGTTTAACGGACGGAGCTGCCGACGCCGACACCGGGGTGAGTAATATAGCTCCCCTATTCTTCGAATAGTCGAGCTAAAAAACCTATAGACTATTTAAAGAATATCTTGTATTTGAAAACAACCAGTCCTGATAGCCAAACAGACTTTCTTCTGTGGCTTGTAACCCTTTACCCCATAAATAATCAGTGTTTTGCATGTGCAAATAATGTAGATCTAGAGAAACCATCACATTTGTGCTGTCTGATCAGGATCTACACTGTTTGCTTTTTAATTTATCATGTTCGTTAGGTTGTTTCTGATAAAAAGTGAACAGTGTAGATCCTGATCAGACAGCACAGACATGTCAGCGGATATGGATCTACACTGGTCGCAAACGCAAAAAACCCACTTATATACAGAAAAACGGGTCACACAGGTTATAGTAACCGTGTTAGCTTGAGTCAAAAATGTAAATAAAGGCTGAACTGAGGGTACAAATACCAATATCAACAAAAGACCACTCATTGGTGTATTGAATGTATGTCATATGCAGCTTAACCCTTTCCTCTATATATATGCATTTATATGCATCTGCAACCAGTGTAGATCCCGATCAGCCAGCACATCCATGTCGTCTGATCAGGATCTGCACTGGTTGCATTTTGGTCAGAAATAACTTAACAAATCAAATAGCAAACAGTTTAAATCCTGATGAGGTGGCATGAATGTGCCGGCTGATCTGGATCTAAACTGCTTGCCTATGCAATAAAGGTGTCTATGGAGGCAAGGGTTAGATAATTATACATAGTTACAGCACAATCTCAGCTTAAATGTCCACCCTGCAATATTCTTAGCCAATGCCAATTATGAGATGGCAGACAAGATACAAAAGAATAGTGAAAACTCTATTTTATTCATAAATTCAAACTAAGACAAAAATGTCTACAAAATGGAAAAACAAAACATATCCATGACAGTATTTCATTTGTCAATAAACAACATAAATCTAATTTTATATTTGTACAAGGAAGTGAAAATGATAGCTCTCTCCAAGAGTACTGAAAATCATAATGATAATAGCCAACATTGCTCACTTGGCACAATTTTCAAAAATCAAGAATGAGACCAGTCTCTCCATTTTTATGCCTTTATGGCCAGGGCCAACACTGTTGATTCAGATCAGCTGGCACATCCTTGCTGTGTGATAAGGACCACCTGTACTGTTCGCTTATTGATTTATTAGGTTATATCTGATCAAGATATGAACAGTGTAGATCCTGATCAGAAAGCATGGATGTGCCGGCTGATCTGGATCTACACATGCATATATATGAAGTAAAGGGTTAACTTGAATTTCATGGATGTAACTGTATAAAATATAACCATTTTTATTTTTAATCAAGAAAACATTTATTTAATTGTAATTCTTTGGTAATAATTGCTTTCTTTAAGTTTATTAGAGTCCATACAACAGAAATATGCTACCAGGTATTATTTTTATAAGGTATCAATTAATTCCAAGTTTTAAGAATAAAATTACCATCGAGGTATTTTATGTATATGAGCATCTAGCATAAGAAAACAAAGCAATCTACCTAGAAGACTCATTAAGTAAACCCTTTTCTCCACACGCACAGGTTTTATCGCAGGTGCCACCAGTGTAGATCAAGATCAGCCGGCACATCCGTTCTGTATGATCTGCACTGTTAACACTTTGGTCAGAAATAATCTAATACATCAAACAAGGACGTGCCAGCAGATCTGGATCTAAACTGTCTGCCCATGCCATAAAGAAATACTATGGAGGAAAAGTATATTGGAAACAACTTAACTACACATGAAATTACAGTAGAGCGCTCTACACTTAGTCTTATTACTTACACATACTATTTTTTACTTGGAAAAAGTTTCTATAAGAAACAACATTTCATTATATTGACTAACAACACAGGCATCAAACAACATTCAGAACACAACAGTTACAGAGTAACAAGACAGCTAACCTAGGAGATTTCTGGTTTACCATCTATGTCATATTTACAACTTTTATGACAAACAGTGTAGATCAGGATTAGCTGGCACATCCATCCCTTCTGATCTGGATCTACACTGCTTGCTTTTAGATTAGGTCATTTTAGACCAAGGTGAGACCAGTGTAAATCCAAATCAGATTGCAGGTATGTATTAGCTCATTTGGAGTTGCACCACTCGCACATAAAACCAGTATATATGAAGAAAAGGCTTGATTCAGCACTATGAAAATTAAAAAACTTAATACAATGTATGTACACACTTCAAGTTTTATTTATCACCTGTTTATACTTAAACTTTAAAGGTTCCAAGACATGTATCAGTGACGAAAATATCAAGTGTTTTCAAATATCAAAAGTTGTTATTTAAACTGTAGAAGAACCATAAATAATTTAAAATCAATATAATATTTGTACACTGTCAATGTATAAGACAGTGAATTTATATAAAAGCCAAGGTTGGTATAGCATAACGAACACAGTAAAATTCACTTACAACAGATGCTAAACTAAAATGCACCGATTAGTCCAAAACTTGTGTGAAATTCTCAGCGGTCCAGTCATTTATATGCATTATATAGTGGTACAATTAATATTAAACCACATCTGAGACATTGAAGTGTTCGACCTTGAACTGTGAATAGACAGCTTTAACCGTTTACTCCATAGATACACCTTTATTGTGAGGGTGAACAGTGTAGATCCAGATCAGCCGGCACATTCGTGCTGTCTGATCAGGATCTGCACTGTTTGCTTTTTGATTCATTATTTCTGACCAACATGCAACCAGTGCAGATCCTGATCAGATGGAATGGATGTGCTGGTTGATCTGGATCTACACTGGTCGCACATGTGTAAACATGCGTATATACAATGTATGGAGGAAAGTGTTAAAAACTAAATTTCTGTGGTAATCAAAAAAAAATTCTATATAAAATCGATGCATGCACTTTCTGTGCACTGTCACAATGGTATTTTTGTTCCCGAGTTTTTTCTTTTATTTGAATCATATTCTACCATTACAATGATAATTATGTATCTAATATTGTTGTACAAGATGGCGATTGCCAACTGAAAACTGTGGAGAACTAGGTATATATTGGCCCAAGAACTTAAAACTCAAGATAATTGTACAAACTGGTAAATGTGTTTTGAGAAAATTTAAGAGCACATTCAAGAATCCACAAAAAATGTTGTTTAACGATAAAACCCAAGTATAGAATAATGAATTTTCAGTATGAAACATGATTTCTTGTTACACATATACACGTATAGTAAAGAACAGCATGAAAATAAATGTTATCTGGCTTAAAAAAAACAACAGTTATTGATTTCAATAATTTGTTCCTAAAGAAAACTTTGTTCAAACTAGAATATGTTATTGGAAACTGATGCCCCAACTGCTTCAACAACATTTGTTATAATAAAGGGCCATAACTCTGGTAAAAAAAAGCTGCTGGAAAAATCCTTTTGTTACGATCATCAACACATCCTGCTTAATCATATGTAAAAGATTGAATGAAATCTGCCTACTAGTTTAGGAGGAGTTGATTCCACAAGATTTGGTGACATACACAAGTACAGATGGACAGATGAGTGCAACTCTATATGCCTCGCACTTTGTGGGGGCATAAAAAACATAATGACTACCCAATAACCATTTACTCCATATGGTTTTATTGTGTGCACGTACAATGTAGAGCCAGATCAGCGGGCACAGACTTTTTACCTCTTATTTATATTTACACTGTTTGCTTCTTGGTCACAAATATCCCAGTGAATCATAAAGTGAACAGTATAGATCCTGATTAGATGACAGAGATGTTCACTGAATAACAGCCCAATACACAAAGTAAAAGGCTAAAAAGTTACTGTTGCTACAACAATTTCATTACAAAATTTCAATCCAACAAAAACAGAAATGATTATGTACAAGTATTTCTGTATATATCCAACATGACAAAAATTCTTATAAAAAATAACATGGTTATAAACAAAGCAAACTAACAACATGTCGGATGCCTTCATCAAATGTAACGAAATTTAGCATCTGAATGAACACATCAAACTTAAGTGAACACATGTACAAGACGCCGCAATTCGACGAATCTAGGTTATCTTCTGAAAAAGGGGTATAACTATGACAAAATAGTCAAGAGTTATGAAACTTGTCCTGATAATTGCTATTGTGATATCAGACAACAATCTTAAGTTTCGAAGCTTTATCTTGAATAGTTAATGAGAAAAATTGAACTCAACAAAATCTTAGTGAAATGTTGACACCCAATAATACCTTCTCCACATTCAAAATCTTACAATTTTATTTTATGACTTGTTTGGCAACAATAATTTATCTGTATGTAAATAAAATTTGATCATGTGGCAGTTAACAGAAATGTACAATCAATTTTCCTTTCAACACTTTGAATTAGTTTCCTAAATTGAAATATCTGCAGGGTCAGACATTAGACATTTAGAAGGGTTCATTTTGGGCAATCTTGCTGTAGTTACATGTTAATATCTAAATATCTACTAAAAGTAGCATAAATCACCATGGAATAGGGAAAATATTGTGGCCCAAAAAGGGGGTTCCAGCAACCACACTGAATCCATGCTGGATCTGCTCTGATCTATACATGTAGTCCAGCCACTGGATTAAGCACTATTTTGGAAGCTTCAACCCTTTCCTCCATACCCAAAGCATAAAGCATGTGTGACCAGTCTAGATCCAAAAAATTGGTCAGCAAATCTGTGCCATCTGATCTGGATCTTCACTGGTTGCATCTTGGTCAGAAATAACCTGACAAATCTAGAAGCAAACAGTGTAGATCCTGATCAGACAGTGCCAGCTGATCTGGATCTAAACTGTTCGCCCACCAAGGTGTACCTATGGAGTAATGGGTTAAAATGTGAAAACAAATCATTCAACCTTATGAAGTGTAAAAAAGCAAAGCTGCACTGACATGATTTAATAACATGACTTTTCAAGTTTAAAGATTCTTGACATGCCATGTTATCATTAATTGAAAATTTAAATTTTTAGAGTTTACATTTCTCTAATACCCTTTCATAAACTTGTATCACCTTGACTTCTGTGTTGGGTGTTATTTCTTTAATCCTATCAGTAACAGACAATGATATAAATGTACTAACCCTTTCCTTCATATATATACATATTTTTACACACAGCAACCAGTGTAGATCCAGATCAGATCCAGATCAGCCGGTACATCAGTGCCATCTGATCAGGATCTGCACTGGTCGCATTTTTGGTCAGATATAACCTAACAAATCATAAAGCGAACAATTCAGATCCTGATCAGATGATACAGACGTGCTGGATGATCTGGATCTAAACTGTTTGCCCACGCAACAAAGGTGTGTATATGGAGGAAAGGATGTCACAAGATCAGCACATGGGTCAAATCTAAATTCATATGATAATTTAATGTTAACATTCTGACTTGAAGATTAAAATCACATGATTTGTGGGTGATCAATATGACATGATTCAAGAAAATCTCATTTAAATCTAACATCATACACGAAATTCTGGTTCATACCATTCTATTTACAAAATCTCTGGGGAACATCCTATGTCACATGACTCAATCACATGATCTGAAGATGATCATGTGACATTGTATTGCGATTTCTTCTCCCACGATTCCATGAAATCCCGTAAACAACTAACATTAGATAGAACAATCATATTTATTCCATTGTACTAATGAAATCTCCGCTGAGCTGACCATCCTGTCACATGACTTGATCTCATGATCAGACAATGATCATGTGACATTTATAAATTCCAACATCTAACAAGGAATATCCAATGTCACATTATTCAATCACATGATTGGTAAGTGATCATGTGACAGAATTATATGCTCTGTAGATCTTCTCTGCCTCTCTGATACCACTCATGTAAGCTCCGGTTAAAGTCTGGTGATACTGTTTGTGTGTAGCCTGCAACAAATACATGATTTTTAAGTTAGTTCAACTGGTCAGGTTAATTGGGTCAATTTAACCGATCAGAAGACTGGCCAGATACAACATTTAATTTGACCAATAAAAAAGGCTCCTCACATTTGTTTTGTCTGATCTGGATTTATATTGTTATCTTCTAGGTCAAACATTATATAATGAATCTAAAAGCAAACACGTGTACATTCTGATAAAAAGATCTGTGTGTGCTGATCTGGATCTACACTGTTTGGTAATTGTGTAACAGCCATATCCCATGGAGGTAATGGTAAACAATGCACAAAAATGAATGGAAGCCAAACAACTTCATGTTATATCTGCATGCTTGACAATTACCTTTACAGTGATCAGCACAGTTAATTTAAATTTTGATATCAGGTTAGACCTAGATCAACCTGTACATCCACATATTCTGATCAAGATATTTACTGTAACATAATTTCTTATCTAAACAATATCTGTCAGTGAAATACCCATATATTAAACAAAGAAAAGAAAGGATCAATGAAAAGACAGGCCAGACCCTCATTGGTGGGTGATCAGACTTCAATGGTAAATTTTCAAAAACAACAGAACTTGAATACAGTTTTGTTACCATTTAACCCTTTGCTTCATATATACAGGTTTAATTGCATGTATGACCAGTGTAGATATAGATCTGCCTGCACATCTATGCCGTCTGATCAGGATCACTGTTCTCTTTTTGTCAGAAATAACCTTATAAATTAAAACCGGAACAGTGCAGATCCGGACAGCACAGATGTACTCGAGGGTTACACGCAAGATTGTCGTAACTATATTGAAATAAAGAAGGAGTTACAACAGTCTTGCATGCAACCCTTGTACTGGTTGATGAGGATCTACATGGTTTGCTCAAGCCATAAAGCGTATTATTATAGGGAGTAAAGGGTAAATAATCCTTACCTCTCCCGCAAAGAAAATCTTATTGTCCAGATCTTGTTCCATGTTATCGAAGGCCCCAGTACCGCAGTTAGTTGGTATGTATGAGTACGACATCCCGACATGTTCCATCTTGTACCAACGAGACACATAGTATTTTGTTGGCTGGGGAACATCCTGAAATGATCACAAAACTTTTACAACAACATAGTATAAACCTTTTTCGCAGGGGCATATCCAGAGAAGGTTATTATAAGTGGGTTTGCTCAAACCCCCTTTTTAGGCAGCAGTATTTAACTTTAATGGGCATTTTGACCAGAAAGTTGGAATTTAACAGTCATTATATAACTATCCTAAGACAGCCCCAAACTAACCCCTTTCTGAAAATCTTACATTCCACCCTGTTATCACATGGGGTATAGTTTATTATACAAATATTTGATCAGTGAAGATCCAGATCAGCCTGCACATCTCTGTAGTCTGATAGGATTTGTGAGCTGTAATAGCATTGCATCCTGGATATGAAAAGGGCAGGCTATTCAGAAAAGCAGGGAGCTACCAGGAGGGGGCATGTCTGTACTGGTTGCATCTCGCTCAGAAATAACCTTAATGAATCCAAAAGCAAACAATGTAGATCCTGATAAAATGGCATGGATGTGCCGGCTGATCTTGATCTATACTGTTGGCCCATGCATAAAGGTGTATCAATAGAGTACAGGGTTGTTAATTACTACTTGCTTGCTGCAAACAGTTCAGCAAACTGGAATTCTTTTGTAGCAAATTATTATTAAACACTGTTGGCAAAATCACTAAATGCATCGATTAATAACACAACCAACCTGTTTAGGGAACACAGCTTTCAGGGTATCTATACACATCTGTATGATTTCTGCATCCCCTTTCTTTTTTAAAATCTCCACTGCATCACTAGATATGTATGTGGCCAACATTGCTTGATCATCCTGTAATATTCACAAACCAACCATTTCATTTAATTGTAACTTTAACTCTCACCTCCATATAATTATACACATTTTTAAGCATGAGTGACCAGTGTAGATCCAGATCAGCCGGCACATCTATGCTGTCTGATCAGGATCTGCACTGGTTGCATTTTGGTAAGAAATAATCTAATGAATAAACAAGTGAACAGTTTAGATCCTGATCACACGGCACGGATGTGCCAGCTGATCTGGATCTAAACTGTTCACCTACACAACTAAAGTGTATACAATGTATATGAAGGAAAGGGTTAATATTACACAAAAAATAGAATTACAAACAAATGCCATGTCCTCGCTAGAACCCTCTCAGACACAGATACAACCAAACATAATTATTTCAATAAAATAAACCGACAGTGTGCAAGATCAGAATCATGACTGTGACATCATACAGTTGGTATTACATCACCAAGACAATAGTATGGTCAGTTAGTCTTGTGATTACCAATATAAAAGTTGTGTAGAATTCACAAAATTATAACAACATGTGTATACTTATACTATTTTAAAGAGCTTGTAATTGTTCAGTAGGATCAGATATATAGAGGTTTTATCACATGTGAACAGTATAGATCTAGATCAGGCCACTCATTCATGCTGTCTGATCAGGATCTACACTATTCGCTTCTTGGGCAAAAATAACCTGAACAGAGTAGATCCTGATCAGACCACATCCATGGCAAATGTGAAAACTGAACCCTTTACTCCATATGTAGAGGTTTTATCACATGTAAACAGTATAGATCCAGATCAGGCCACACATTCATTCTGTCTGATCAGGATCTACACTTTCGCTTCTTGGGCAAAAATATACTATTAAGTAATGTATATACAAGTGAACATTGGTATTACATCACCAAGACTATAGAATGGTTCCTTAGTCTTGTGACTACTAATAAAAAAGTTGTGTAGAATTCACAACATTATTTCAACATGTGTATGCTTATACTATAAAGGAAAGTGCTTGTAACTGTTTAATAGGAGACCATTTAAGTGTAGAATCCTCAACATTATTTCTGATCCTGATCAGATCACATCCATGGCTGATCTGGATCTATACTGTATGTCCATGGATAACAACCATATCCCAAAGAGTAAAGGCTTAGCCGAACTACTAGCTTCTGAAAAGAAAGCCTATTTAGGAATGATGCATCCTTAGAGTGGATTTTGTTTTACCTGTGAAACATCATAGAACACATCAAACAAGCCCGGTGTTGTTGAGGTAGAGAGTATCTGGCCAAACATTGTTGTGCCTTTTATGGTTTGACTCCAGAAGTTCGTGGGAAACTGTAACAATACCTGAAGAACAAAATAATAACATTTGCCTATGATCATAAATCTAAATGTGAAAACCAGTCTCAAAAACTGGTCGCCATTTCAGCCAATCAGATACATGTATTTGATATTTGAGACTGGTCTCCAATCTTAGTAATATTATCTTGGGCCATGATGTTGTTTACAGTAATGGGCCAAGATCTGATGTTAGAGGTAGCTTTTTGAGAGTGTAAGTAAAATGAATGCCCCTAAAAACCAAACCTGAAAATTCATACATCATTTCAAGGAGAAAACTGTTGTGTTAGATGGTTTCCAAAGTCACAGCAGACCCATACTGGCCTTCATATATGCAATGTCTGATCAAGATTTTTACAGTAATGGATATTCACTATTTAATAAATAAGCTAAATTATAAATGTCTTTATAACACTTAAAACTATAAAAAATCAATGGGCTGACTAACTCTGATAAAAAGGAGAGTTAATAATACTCATTTATGGGTACACAAATAATCTTTTGTGGCTGAACAGAAGCCCCATTGATATCCCCACATAAATATCTGGGTCTTCTCATTTTGCTGTTGTTTTATTCATAATCCACATATTATATAAATATTACATCCTTCAGTGGGTGATAGAACGGAATGTTCACCCGAGACAGGTAATGTCAACCGAGGCGTTCAAGGGTGAACATAACGTTCTATCACCCACTAAAGGATGTGATATTTATTTTATTATACCGAACAAAATAATTGGGAAACTTTTACAAATTTATTCAACAATGGTATTAACACAAAATAAAAAGTCAATTTAATCAATAAAACATTAATTTAACGGTATTCCCGGTATTCAACGCACGCGAGGGCCGATTCGTAATGTCAAGCGGGCGTATAGGTAATGTCAAGAGGGTAACATTACGGATTGTCAGCATGTGACGTCACATTACGCTATATAGTAAAGTAATCACGTGAGGTATAATAAAACCCTTTACTCCAGTTTCTAGATCCAGATCAGTCAGCACATCTGAACCATCTGATCAGGATCTACATTCTTTGATGTTTGATTGATTTGCTTATATCCAAGAAGGTAACGGTGTAGATCCAGATCAGACAGTACAGATGTGCCAGATGATCAGGATCTACATTCTTTGTTGTTTGATTGATTTGCTTATTTTCAAGAACTTATTATGTATTGTTATTAAATATTTTGTTATCAAAAGTTAACTCTGAAATTTGTAGATGCCATTTTGAAAGAAAGTGTTAATATTATTTGCAAAAACAAAAAATTGTAATAACGCACATTTTTTAACCCTTTACTTCATGAGATATGACATTAACGGCATGAACAGTGTAGATCCAGATCAGCATATCCATGCCAATTAATAAGGGTCTTTACTGTTGCTTTTAGATTCATTAGGTTATTTCAGACCAAGAAGTGATGAGCCAGGAGTGCATGTGCCAGCTGATCTGGATCTATACTGGTCACACATGTGATAGTCCTATATACATGTTCATAGAGAAAGATGTTAATATCATGATTTTATTAGTGTTTACCCTAGTTTTCCAACCAATCACAATGCTTTATTTTTTAAAATACCTCCTTTCTATTTCGTGTAGAAACAGTCTATAGAAACTATTGTTATAGAACAAACTTTGGGGAAAACTAGCGTAAACACTAAGTCAGTTAGAGTCCAAATAGAGAAATCTACATGAAATAGACACGCCAGTCGGTCGCTACCGCTCCCTCCTTTGCCGTGTCTATTTCATGTAGATTTCTCTATTTGGACTCTAACTAATACATAGAAACCAAACCTTAATATCACTGAACCTAATTTCAAAATTTTACCAAAATATCTATATAGTGGTTTAATCCACTATAAGTAAAAGTTAAACTTTATTTCAATACAATACTACAGCCATTCAGTAACTTGGAGAAATAATTATGACTACCCTTCCCTACTACTGGTTAATCATGGAAGTATAGAAATCTGTCTAACATCTGAGACATAACCAACTGAAATACCTATTAAATTTTATTACAAAATGGTCTCCAATAAACCATCCTTTTACAGTTTAAAATCTTTAACATAATATCTGGTCCTCAAAATCTTCATTGACAGGAGCATCATTTCGTGCAAATAATGAATTATATGATCAATAGGGCATTTTCCATGTGCAAGTACATGTATTATCATCAAGTTTAAAATATACACTAGTCTACGGTACCTTTTGCAAATATTAACGAAGAATATTAATGGTATTCTCAAGTAAAATATTTTATCGATATTTGTGTTAAATAAGGTTAAACTATCTGATTATGAGCCCATAACTGCACAACTACAGTTGACAAGGAAGTAAAAATATATAATAACAATCATGATTTTAACCTGTAAATTTGTCGTTCATTTGTATTGGAAAGGTATTCATATTGTAAACATTTTTATTCTGATTTGTATTTCCAAAATTGACATTACTTACATACATTGGAGAAAAACTTTTAATTACCAACTGGATTGGATCTTAAACAAAAATAAAACAATAAAAACACTTGCAAATCAGGTAAACATTATAAATGGCGAAGTCAGGGCAATACAGTTGTTCCGTGCTTGGAGCATCTGATGAAGTTAAGGACATTTACTGTGAACCGTGTCATAGAGATGGGCATGTAGCAATAGCCGAGGGTTACTGCAAAGACTGTCCTGAATATCTGTGTGCACAGTGTTACAAGAGTCATCGAAGAAACAGGGGTTTGGCAAATCATGTGCTACTGGACAAGGACTCAATGCCGACAGCTCCAGGATCCATTAGAACAGTTTTGGATATTTGCAAGGAGAAATGCACCCTTCACTCCGATAAATTGATAGAGCTCTTCTGTGAGACATGTGACAAACTTGGATGTACAATTTGCATTACACTTAATCACCGTCAGTGTAGGAATGTGAAACATATCCCTGACATTGTCAAAGACTTGAAAAATAGTCAAGAGTTTACAGCATTTTATGAGCACATCAAGTCAACTACAGATGAATTGTCTGAATTTGAACAAAAAATACAAAAAAATGCTAGTTCCATCAACAACATGCAAAAACTTGCAAAACAAGAGCTTAAACGTCAGAGGGCTGAAGTCAACAAATTTTTCGATAAACTGGAGAGAAAGATGGATGATCAGATTCTAACGATAGAGAAAAGAAACAAAGATGCACTGAAAGCAGCTTCTGACACGCTGAAACCTATGAAAAAAGAGCTGGATCAAATAAAGAATGACATTGAGGCAAAGAAATCGGGACAAAATTGTGAGTTGTTTATTTCAATGAAAAAGAGCAAGGAGAAAATGAGGACTTTAGATGATCAATTTAACAAAGTTCAAGGGGAACTAACAATACAACATTATACACTGCTCCCATCAGAACAGATCCAGGCAATGATGAGAACTGTGACAGAAATCTGCAAGATATCAACATCCATGATCACTACAGAGGTTAGCAAGACACCAGCAACCAGAACCACTACAGAGGTTGGCAGAACACCAGCAACCAGAACCACTGCAGAGATCTGCAAAGCCAGCCTTCAGGCAGTGATTGACATTAAAACTAGCAATGACAAAACAGAGCCTTCTATATATGGACTCACCATAATGCACGGACACTACTGTGTTGTATTAGACAACGGTAATAAAAGTATTAAGGTGGTTGACACAAAGAGTAAGCAAGTGACCTCAGAGATAGGCATTGAAGTAAAGTACATCTGGGGAGTGACATCAGTAAGTGATGATCAGGTTGCTGTATCAGTATCATTATTCGTTGGTTACATGTACCAAATCCAGTTTTTCTCTGTATCAACATCTGGAGTCATAAGGAGCACCAACCAGGTGATCAATGTTAATGTCCATTATATAGACATGGTTCATTGTAAAGGTAACATTTATGGAGTTGGTAGTTCAAACACCGGGATTGATGTCCTCAGTATGACAGGGAAGATCACCAGAACAATCAACACAGATGACAAAGGTGCTGATCTGTTTGGCAAGCTGCATGGAATAGCTCTGAGTCCTGATGGACAAACAATTTATGTAACAGATATTCTGAAGCACAGTGTTATCAGTCTGACATTGGATGGAAAAGTCAAGGCCCTCTATACTGACAAGGACCTGAATGATTCTTGGGATATTGCTGTAGACAAGCATGGCTATGTCTATGTAAGAAGCCGTGGTACACGCAACATTCAGCAGTTTACTGCAGACCTCAACAAGGTCCAGGTTATCATAGAAGATGTTGATGGGACTGAAATTACCTACTCGAGCACTGAGAACAAACTTTATGTGAGTGTCAAGAGCAAAATCAATGAGTATTCCTTAAATTACAAATAAACAGAGATCTGCAGAATACCAACAATCAGACACACTACAAAGGTCTGAAAAACACCAAATAAATGAACTAACTACTTGTAAAAAAATATAATATCAAGTTGTTATGAAAAAGGTCTCAGAACCTAGGGAAGTTGATGAACCTTGCTATATGACAAATTATTGTTTGGCTGTAAACTAATAAGTTAGAAGATTGTACTGTTTTTGCTTTTTGTATTTATTAATAGATAAAAGTATTATTTTGACACTGCATTCTTGCTAAAATAAATTCATAATCAGATACTACATAATGCAGACTCATTTTACCCCAGTGAATATGACATCATGATGTCACTAAATCAAACTCTAATGAAGCTCGGTGGGCAAAAACATGTTGGATAAATGAAAATAATGTGAAAAAATGAAAGTTGTTTTTACATCAGCACAAATACTGTAATTAAAATAAAATGTTATGCTATCCAATGTTTATCAGTTTTCCTGAATATATACAAACAAAGCATAACAGATTTGTCTTATTACCGTAACCTTTTAGTCCAAGACTTTTATTGCATGGGCAAACAGATTAGATCCAGATCATCTGGCACATCTGTGTCATCTGATCTGGATCTACACTGTTTACAACATGGATAAAATAACCTAATGACTTTAAAACTGAACAGTTTAGATCCAGTTTAGATCCAGATCAGCCAGCAGGGATGTTTAAGCTAATCTGTATTTACACAGTTGGCACATGCAATGGAAGCATATCCATGGAGTAAAAGGTTAAAAGAAGTTACACTGTCTTCTATAATACATAGAACTACAACAGACATCAAATTTAAATTTACAAGGAATCTAAGTAGTTTTGATATCAGGTAAAAGTGTATTCGGTCAAAGCACTAAGGCAATTCTGATAAAAGGGATACAACTCTCAAGATCAAACATTAACATAGGCGTTTTCTGCTCTAAAAAGTGAAAAAAAGATCTGGTTGGGTTACAATAATCAGTACAAGCCAGCAGCTCAAATGACAGTGTTATCCCCATAATACCGGTAAACCTTGAAGAATAGGTGATTTGTATTATATACATGTCAGTGGCATAGCTACTATTAGGCCCTGTAGGCCTGGGCCTACAAGTTGGACAAGAAAATGATATTTTCTAAAGTCTTAATATTACAATAGAGACTGGAGAGGGCATGGAAGCGGGTTCAAGCCGTTTGATCAAATCAAGAGTGTCTGGCGTTGATTTTCCTTCTTGGGGAAAATGATAATTTCCTTAGCACAGATGTAAATGCAGGCCTACCATCCAATTCTCTGTGTTGTAACACATTATTTGTCACACAGTACATTTGTTTAGCATGTAAAATGATCACAGTTGACCCCCTTCATTATGACACAATCATTTGACAATATCACAGCGCTTTATTGTTAAATCACATTGATATCCATATGAAATGTTTACATCGGCAATTTGACGTAGTTCTAAGCCGGCAGCAAGTTTTTCAAAATGTCAATCAAATTCATAGTTTAAAATTTTTGTTTTGATAATTTTCCTTGAAAATACTTTGGAACATGCAGTTTTCTATTTTAATCTCCACTTTTATCCCTGCTTCTGAGCGGCTTCGCTCCCAAGACCCCCTTACCAAGGGTAACTGCCTTGGAACCCCTTGTATAGGCCTTCAACATGAAAACTAGACGGGTGTTCAGTTGAACACTTGTGTCGCCCTCTGGTACAAATTTCGGAAGAAAAATGCAAGTACAGAAAGGGGCATAACTCCATCTTGACAGAAACAACTTGTCATCATCAAAGTAGAGTGTGTTGTCTTGAGCAATATAATTTGAAAAGTTGATGAAGAAATATTGAGAAATGTCAAAGTTAAAGCCAACATTAAGGTCTCATGTCACATCCAAGTATAAAAAGGGCCAAATTCCATCAAATGTAACCTTGACCTAAAGAATTTGGCATCATTATGAGAGTGTTGTCATAAGCAATTTAATTTGAAAGTGTTTCATGAAGAAATATTGAGAAATGACAAAGTTATAGCCAACGTTAAGTTTTTGTGTCAAAATCAAAGTACAAAAAGGGCCATAACTCATCCAAATGTGATCTTGACCTAAAGAATTTGTCATCATCATGAGCGTGTTGTCATAAGCAATATAATTTGAAAGTTTCATGAAGAAATATTGAGAAATGGCAAAGTTATAGCCAACGTTAAGTTTTCGTGACAGACAGACAGACTAGCAGACAGACAAAGCGATCCCTATGTATCGACATTTCTTCGAATGGGCGACGCAATAAACTTTAGGGCCGTCATGTAGTTTTTAGCATAAGGTTTTAAAATGGTTTCTCCATAGCAACACATCATGTTGATATATTTAAATTCTGTACCAAGTGATTTCAACATTATAAAGTTAAGGCCTGTAAATGAGAGCCATGAGAGCAAAAGGAGAAAAAAACACATATTTTTTACCATGTGATGGGTAAGAATGAAGCATAAATAATATAACCTGTCTGATAAAAATCTACACTACTTTTAGATTCATTCAGATATCTTGTGAGCAGGAATCAAATTGGATGGTTCTAGAAAAGAATGGATGGATGTGCAGGCTGACATGGATCTACACTGGTGGCACATTGATTATAAGTCATATTCATGCATCTAGAAGCTGACCTGAAGATGTCTTTACTGTGGAAATGAATGTACGAAACACACCTATCATCAGAAAAATATGTTGCGTGCAGTGTCAACACTTTCCATGACCTTTTGAAACACTACCACTCTGGCTAACCTGGTAAGCTTTGCGAACGGTACTACACCGCGATCATGGCATATGCAACGCTATTAACTGCATAACCGGTGTCAATGTAGGAGATTTTGTGGGTTAAGGTAAGAAAATCGCAGTTTTTGGTAAGATTTTTAAATAATACTAAAACCAATAGGCCTGTATGGCTGTCAAGTCATGACTGTATGATTCTAGTCTTCCCTGTGTCCAGAATATAGTAGTTTGCTCAATCATTATTATCCCATAAAGCACTAAGCACAGCATCCGTCACAATTGCAGTCACAATATTTTTGGGCTGACTAACCTTTTAGTCCAAGACTTTTATTGCATGGGCAAACAGTTTAGATCCAGATCATCTGACACATCTGTGTCATCTGATCTGGATCTACACTGTTTGCAACATTGTTAAAATAACCTTATGACTTTAAAACTGAACAGTTTAGATCCAGATCGGCCAGCAGGAATGTTTATCCCTTTCCTGTATAGTTACACATTTTTACGCATGTGCAATCACTGTGTCAATGGAATAGCTACTATTAGGCCCTGTAGGCTAGAGCTGTCATCGATTCCTACAATATCGGCGTATCGACGATATTTTTTTCCCGATGAATAATCGATTCGCATTTTGAAATATCGATAACGCAGCCTACATAGGTATAAAAATAAGTGTCAAAATTTGCCAGACGAAACGTCTATCGTGAGCGGAAACAGGTGCGCTGTCAAAATATAAACGGATAAGTCTAAGCCATTGACGAAATAGCGACTAAATAGCCGTAGTCTACAGACGGTACATCGCTGCAGAGTCTATATGCAGAGTCACAAGCCATTCAAATTAAAAGCAAAATTAATGTATTAATTATTAATAAAATACTTCCAAATGGACTGTAAAGAAAGTTTTCATGCCATATTTTTTTTATTTAGAGTGAACAGGAATGGCGAATGCCGATTTCCGTGGACTGGAACATATATGGCCAAGAAAGTGCACCTCTGCACAAAATATCGTATTTGTAACCACTATACGTCTTTGGTAACCGGGGTAACTTGTTCTATGTCTTTGGTAACCAGCTATTTAATAATAAACATTTTAATCTCTCAATCTTTTTCAAGTAATACAAATGCAAGTTACCTTGGGTTACCCATTGGTTACCAAAAACAAAGAGCGGTTACCTGGTAACTGAAAATTTGGGGACCATTATACTAAAAAACAATTAATGGAAGAATTCAGCTATCAATCCTTAAAAAATGAAAAAATGATCCTGTTTTTTCGGTTACCAGGTAACCCTTCTTTGTCTTTGGTAACCAGCAGGTAACCAGAGGTAACCTGTCCCCATCTAAAGTTCTTATTTTTTGTATGAAATTTGCATTGATGTTTTCTGGTTACTGGGTAACCATTCTATTTCTTTGGTAACCAGAAGGTAACCAGAGGTAACCCAACCAAATCTTTAATAGAACTTCTTATTTATTGTAGAAAATTTGCATTGATGTTTTCTGGTTACTGGGTAACCCTTCTATTTCTTTGGTAACCAGCAGGTAACCCGAGGTAACCCGGCCCCATCTTAAGTATAACTTCATATTTATTGTAGGAAATTTGCATTGATGTTTTCTGGTTACTGGGTAACCCTTCTATTTCTTTGGTAACCAGCAGGTAACCAGAGGTAACCTGTCCCCATATTAAGTAAAACTTATTATTTTTTATAGAAAATTTGCACTGATGTTTTCGGGTTACTGGGTAACCCTTCTATTTCTTTGGTAACCAGCAGGTAACTAGAGGTAACCTGTCCCCATCTTAAGTATAACTTCTTATTTATTATAGGAAATTTTCATTGATGTTTTCTGGTTACTGGGTAACTCTTCTATTTCTTTGGTAACCAGCAGGTAACCAGAGGTAACCTGTCCCCATATTAAGAATAACTTCTTATTTATTGTAGGAAATTTGCATAGATGTTTTCTGGTTACTGGGTAACCCTTCTATTTCTTTGGTAACTAGCAGGTAACCAGAGGTAACCTGTCCCCATATTAAGTATAACTTCTTATTTATTGTAGGAAATTTGCATTGATGTTTTCTGGTTACTGGGTAACCTTTCTATTTCTTTGGTAAACAGCAGGTTACCCGAGGTAACCTGTCCCCATATTTAGTATAACTTCTTATTTATTGTAGGAAATTTGCATTGATGTTTTCAGGTTACTGGGTAACCATTCCGGCTTCTATTTCATTAGCCGGTTTCCCAAAGTTATACCAGGTTTCTCATCGGTAATCTTTTAACAGTTTAAAATATAAAAATTAAAGAATTTTTATATGTAGACCTAAAATCCATCCATGGAGCCCTTCCATAAGAGACCTTCAGGTATGGTTTGAACTTTTTTGGATGAGGATCACCCAAAGAAATTGCACCTCAAGCCTTTCAAGCCTTAGGTCATTGTAGTTGCTAAGGCTTAAAATTTTAAAGTTCTTTCAGAAAGTTATAATTGTATTTTAAGCACATAAAAGGACCGCAATGGAAATAAGTGCTTGCACTTTATTGCGTTATCCTTGGTATTTGAAGCATTCCATGGTTATCTCTGCTTCTAAACATTTTATATGATTGTTATTTGTTGGTAATATTTATTTTTATTGTTCACATTTGTAAAATAATAATGTAAACCGTTGTATGTTTCCTATGCCAAAAAGAAATATATCTATCTATAAAATAAAATTCTTGTGATTTATTTATTATTTATTATTTGTCAATAAAGCTCCATAAAATTGTTATTCAGCCACATATGAGTATTACTTGATTGATTTTGATCACTGTAAAGACTGTATGAACATAATTATGGAGCAACCAGTTTTGACTTTATATGACCTTAAAATTATATTCTTAACATTTTTTTCACTTCACTTGCCTTTTTTTTCAAATGACAATATCTTAGCAACCAGTTGACTGATTTCAAAAATCTTTTCAGTTCTGTACTCAGTTTTAATAAGCAAAAATACAGAATAACAAGTTTGGAATTTTTTGAACTTTTAATTTTCACTATATTTTCACTTTTCCAGACATTTGTTTTTAACAGCCCTAGTGTAGTGCCTGGTCTGCCTTCACACCCATGTAGTCTGATCAGGATCTACACCAGTTACTTTTAGATTTATTACTTCATTTCTGAACTAGAAGAGACCAGTTTAGATCCATGTCATATACGGTATACCAGCTGAACAAACATGGTTGAGCTGGTCCCTGGATCTATACTGGATGCATATTATGTAGACTATATCAGAGAAAAAGATGTGACAGAATGAATTTTCAAAAAAGCGTGATAAAGAGCTCATCTATTTTCACATTTACTTAACTAATGTAAAGCCCTACAAGACATTTAAGCTTTGACTCTATAGTAATAGTTGTCATATCATGTTCTAAAAATTATTATAAAGGAACAGTTGTAATTATTGTAGTACTGGTTCACTTTGGTAAGATACCCTAAACCTCCAAACCCTTGCATCAACATTTGATCTGTAGCTCTGATCATGCATATTTGTCACATACTATGAAAATATTGTTGTTTATTTTAAGCTGCACAAAATACGAAGCTGTATAACATATCACTTTTCAAAATAAATTGCAAGCAATAATTTGCAGTTATTCTCAAATCTAAGGGTCTGATACAGATAATGGATTTAATTTGCTATTAATATACCTTTGTGTTGTTAATGAAAAAGGTTTAAACTGGGTTACAATGTAAGATTCTAACCCAGGTTTAAACATAAGACTTGGGATTGAAAATAAAAGTCCATGTTGTCATTAAACAGATCATTTTTGAAAAACTAATACATTCTAGCATGAAACGGTATCTGATTTAAGTTCATTAACAGCAACTTAACTAATTTGCATAATTACTCCCTTTTAGGAATGTATTCATTGTTTAGCATAATAATATTCCTCTAAACACACCCATCAAAGTATTTTCAACCAATCACTGCTCAGTTTTCATGTTATGCTAATATAGTAAAGTGCCTTGTGTTTTATGACCATGTTACATAATCTTATCAGCAAGACAATGGTCTTATCAGCTGGGGGTCCTTTTGAAGATAAGAAGTTCACTTTGTAAGAGACTAAAGATGTGCTAATTGAGGATAGCAGTGTTGTTTTAAGGAACTGACTTGGAATTAAATATACTATTTAATGTTCCAAAGGTTGTTTTAAGAAACAAGTTTATTTGGTTCTGACAACTTCAGAAAGTGCTTTGAAATGATTTTTTAAGCCAGAGGAAAGTTGAAAACAAACGAAATATTTCTAATGATTCATAACTGATTTAAAAAAGGAGGTTTTATTCAGCAGAATTTCAAAGAAAAATATTATTTTAAATCTATTAATATAGTCTCATATATGTACAGACAAGGATAAGACATCACATACACATCAAAATTAAATTTACACAGCCATTCTATATGTAAGAATTAAGAAAGACCTATTGAAAAATTACAGTGACTGAATTAAACATAATAACAAGGATAATATCATGTCATACATGTAAGAGAAGTCGCCTGCCGGAAAGCAACTATCTTTTAAGAAAAAACTAGAGAATTTTTCCATGATGCTTTTTTGTATAATGTTCTTACCCTGTGAACCCATATAGCAGAGCTGACAAACAAATAATCCTGGTATAAAAATCCTGCTTTAATTCAGTAAACAGAGAGAGAGAGAGAGAAAGAAAAAAAATAATTTATTAATTATGAAAGCCCCAGCCCTTAAGTAAGAATACACTATGGAAAAATCATATTTGTCCATATAGACTCAAATATATAAACTCTAACAGAACACAAAAGGTCTGATCAAATTCTTTCTTATAGACAGGATTTTCAATGATATTGTTAAATTATAGTTAACAAACTTTTAAGAAGCTAAATATAATGTAGCTATATTTAGCATCTATTTTTAAAGACTACTTTCACTTTTAGTCGCGCGAACCAAATTTATTTTAGTGAATTAAAATTTTATAATCCCAAACTAATGCTGCAAATTTGTTCTTATAGTTCCAAATACATGTAATATTTCATACAAGAGCGGGTTAAATTGAAGCAATGCTGCTTTAAAGTCATTTTACCTTTTTGAAAACAAATATTTATTTTTATTCTCTATAGGTTTATCCAATGAGTCTCTGAAAATAAAATAAGCCCGAATTGTCCCTAGACAAAATTGTCCAATCCGTGACAGGCTTTTCTAATTACTGTCGTCTGACCTAATCTAGTCCTAAAAAAACTGTGCTAGAAGTTCCAGCAATTCACATTTACCTCCCTTTTACTGTAGTGAATTGAAATTCTTTATAATTGATTTTCGGAAGACAGTTGCTCAGTTCTTGGAGTGAAGGATCATGTTAGTCATCAATCAAACTTAAAACAGCTAAAATTAAGTAATCAAAGACTATTCAAATGTTCTCATTGAATGAGAATACCATAATGAGAATATAATAATTGAAAGTAGATACAATGTACTATTTATTTTTGCTCAGTAAAACTAAACTATATTTTTAAAACTTTGTTGCAAATAAAAGAAGTTTCTTGTAACACAAATTTCAGTTTGTTTGCTCATTAACTTGCTTCTGAATTCATTAAATTAAATCTCATAAAGAAAATTGGACTACTCTTTTGTTGCCTGGAACATATACTACTACATGTATTACCATCCATAATAATGCTTCTTAAGAAGTTTTGGGTAGCATCTAGTCACTGCTTTTCAATGTCTTTCCAGGACAAAATATATCAGACATAAAGAATATATGTACTGGTATATTACTTTCTAGGGACCTGGATAGCTTGATGGTCACAGTATCTCGAAATAGAAATTGATCATATGGTCTTGTTAAACACTTTCCTCTCTATATATATGCATTTTTATGCTTGTGCGACCAGTGTAGATCCAGATTAGCCGGCACATCTGTGCCGTATGATCAGGATCTGCACTGGTCTCATTTTGGTCAGAAATAACATATTAATCAAAAAGCAAAAAGTTCAGATCCTGATCAGACGGCACAGATGTGTTGGCTGATCTGGATCTAAACTGCTCCCCTCAAAGTTACAAATGATCAGTCATAAAAATATGTCCCGCAGTTTATGAAACATGCTTAACAATCCATCTTGTTTTTATTTTGACAGTTATGGAAAGAAGAGTTGTGGGTGGGGGTGGGGTGGGGCCATCGTCGGATACCCACGTCGTATCCATTACGTTAGCACTTCATTCATACGTCGGATACCCACGTCGTATCCATTACGTTAGCACTTCATTCATACGCCGTGGGATTATTGACTGTCTAGACGTCGTACTCATGAATAATTAATGCGGCATTTCATTGGTTCCTTGTCCTCTCACACACGGAGCAATCAGCCAATGAAACGTCTCGTTACAAAATGGTTAGGCAGAGTACGCCGTATTCAGTCGGTTAATTCCAATCTGGTCAAACATGCTCGTAAAATCTGGCGTGTTTACCTTTCTATACGATTTTTTGTTAATAATTTGTGTTCGACAGGCATCACAAATGTTAGATATGGGCGCAGCCATTTTCAAGTAGTATTCGTTTCCAACCTTTAATTGAAGAGTATTCGCCGCCGTAACGGGCCGTTTCATTGGTCAGCTTATGAATATTCATATCGGCAGAAACAAAAATACTGCAGTCGATTAACCCATGGCTTGTAACGTAGCGTGAGTGTAGTAATACCCACGTCGTATCCATTACGTTAGCACTTCATTCATACGCCGTGGGATTATTGACTGTCTAGATGTCGTACTCATGAATAATTAATGCGGCATTTCATTGGTTCCTTGTCCTCTCACACACGGAGCAATCAGCCAATGAAACGTCTCGTTACAAAATGGTTAGGCAGAGTACGCCGTATTCAGTCGGTTAATTTCAATCTGGTTAAACATGCTCGTAAAATCTGGCGTGTTTACCTTTCTATACGATTTTTTGTTAATAATTTGTGTTCGACAGGCATCACAAATGTTAGATATAGGCGCAGCCATTTTCAAGTAGTATTCGTTTCCAACCTTTAATCGAAGAGTATTCGCCGCCGTAATGGGCCGTTTCATTGGTCAGCTTATGAATATTCATATCGGCAGAAACGAAAATACTGCAGTCGATTAACCCATGGCTTGTAACGTAGCGTGAGTGTAGTAAAAGGCTTGTAACGTAGCGTGAGTGTAGTAAAAGGCATGGGTGTCCGATGATGGGGTGAGGCAAAGTGTGAAAATAAGTGACAATTTGCTTGCATTTCTTTCGAAATAAATGGCGGTCCTAAAAAGGACCTTGGTCTGTCGATGTTCTCTGATGATTAAGAGGCGGACATCCATAGGCTCGAACCCTTCAAACTCTTCGTCGTCGTCACTGTCGCTGTCGAACATACGATACAGGTCTTTGTCTGCAATGCGCTGTAATGCGTCGTCGTAAAAGTCTTTGGGCTATGTGTGTGCGACGTCGGATGGACAGACTGTTTCTCTTCATAAATGCGTACACCCAGTCCATGGATCCTTTGAACTGATCATGGCCCAATTGCGTGGCGATCGATCTAGCTTGCAGAGCAATTTCAATGGTCGAGACCCCACATCCCTGTTTGCGTCGGTCTTCAACCCAGGTGTATGTAGATCTCTCGATGTCAGGATAGTGGGCTTTGGATCCCCGGTCAGCGTTCTTGGTTCTTGGCATTTTGAGAAGATGGGCTTTCTGTTTTTTTCCAGTTACAGACACAATATTCACTGCACCCGTATTCTCTTGCGGCCTTACGGTTTCCATGGGCTTCGGCGTACTTAATGACAGCCAGCTTTTCTCTTGCATCGTATGACTGACGCAGTTTTCCCATTTTATAAGGCTGTTACCTTTTGTTACTTGTGTTACCTAGAGGCACAGAAATGACAAGCAATTTAACTTTAATTTTAAATTGACCATTTTTAATTTGTGCCCTTCTTGTTACTTAAAATATATAAGGCTGTTACCTTTGGTTACTTGTGTTACCTAGAGGCACAGAAATGACAAGCAATTTAACTTTTATTTTAAATTGACTGTTTTTAGTTTTTGCCCCTCTTGTTACTTGAAATATATAAGGCTGTTACCTTTTGTTACTTGTGTTACCTATGGTCACAGAAATCACCAGCAATTTGACTTTTATTCTAAACTGACTGTTTTAAAGTTTGTGCCAATTTTGTTATTTGAAGTATATAAGGCTGTTACCTTTTGTTACCCAGTAACCAGAAAACATCAATTCAAATTTTCTACAAAAAATAAGAAGTTATACTTAAGATTGGGACGGGTTACCTCTGGTTACCTGCTGGTTACCAAAGAAATAGAAGGGTTACCCAGTAACCAGAAAACATCAATGCAAATTTTCTACAAAAAATAAGAAGTTATACTTAATATGGGTACAGGTTACCTCTGGTTACCTGCTGGTTACCAAAGAAATAGAAGGGTTACCCAGTAACCAGAAAACATCAATTCAAATTTTCTACAAAAAATAAGAAGTTATACTTAAGATGGGGACAGGTTACCTCTGGTTACCTGCTGGTTACCAAAGAAATAGAAGGGTTACCCAGTAACCAGAAAACATCAATGCAAATTTTCTACAAAAAATAAGAAGTTATACTTAATATGGGAACAGGTTACCTGCTGGTTACCAAAGAAATAGAAGGGTTACCCAGTAACCAGAAAACATCAATGCAAATTTTCTACAAAAAATAAGAAGTTATACTTAATATGGGTACAGGTTACCTCTGGTTACCTGCTGGTTACCAAAGAAATAGAAGGGTTACCCAGTAACCAGAAAACATCAATTCAAATTTTCTACAAAAAATAAGAAGTTATACTTAAGATGGGGACAGGTTACCTCTGGTTACCTGCTGGTTACCAAAGAAATAGAAGGGTTACCCAGTAACCAGAAAACATCAATGCAAATTTTCTACAAAAAAATAAGAAGTTATACTTAATATGGGAACAGGTTACCTCTGGTTACCTGCTGGTTACCAAAGAAATAGAAGGGTTACCCAGTAACCAGAAAACATCAGTGCAAATTTTCTATAAAAAATAATAAGTTTTACTTAATATGGGGACAGGTTACCTCGGGTTACCTGCTGGTTACCAAAGAAATAGAAGGGTTACCCAGTAATCAGAAAACATCAATGCAAATTTTCTACAAAAAATAAGAAGTTATACTTAAGATGGGTACAGGTTACCTCTGGTTACCTGCTGGTTACCAAAGAAATAGAAGGGTTACCCAGTAACCAGAAAACATCAATTCAAATTTTCTACAAAAAATAAGAAGTTATACTTAAGATGGGGACAGGTTACCTCTGGTTACCTGCTGGTTACCAAAGAAATAGAAGGGTTACCCAGTAACCAGAAAACATCAATGCAAATTTTCTACAAAAAATAAGAAGTTATACTTAATATGGGAACAGGTTACCTCTGGTTACCTGCTGGTTACCAAAGAAATAGAAGGGTTACCCAGTAACCAGAAAACATCAATGCAAATTTTCTACAAAAAATAAGAAGTTATACTTAATATGGGTACAGGTTACCTCTGGTTACCTGCTGGTTACCAAAGAAATAGAAGGGTTACCCAGTAACCAGAAAACATCAATTCAAATTTTCTACAAAAAATAAGAAGTTATACTTAAGATGGGGACAGGTTACCTCTGGTTACCTGCTGGTTACCAAAGAAATAGAAGGGTTACCCAGTAACCAGAAAACATCAATGCAAATTTTCTACAAAAAATAAGAAGTTATACTTAATATGGGAACAGGTTACCTCTGGTTACCTGCTGGTTACCAAAGAAATAGAAGGGTTACCCAGTAACCAGAAAACATCAGTGCAAATTTTCTATAAAAAATAATAAGTTTTACTTAATATGGGGACAGGTTACCTCGGGTTACCTGCTGGTTACCAAAGAAATAGAAGGGTTACCCAGTAATCAGAAAACATCAATGCAAATTTTCTACAAAAAATAAGAAGTTATACTTAAGATGGGTACAGGTTACCTCTGGTTACCTGCTGGTTACCAAAGAAATAGTAGGGTTACCCAGTAACCAGAAAACATCAATTCAAATTTTCTACAAAAAATAGGAAGTTCTAGTAAAGATTGGGTCAGGTTACCTCGGGTTACCTGCTGGTTACCAAAGAAATAGAAGGGTTACCCAGTTACCAGAAAACATCAATGCAAATTTCCTACAATAAATAAGAAGTTATACTTAAGATTGGGACAGGTTACCTCTGGTTACTTGCTGGTTACCAAAGAAATAGAAGGGTTACCAGGTAACCAGTAAAACATCAATGTGGTGTCTTTAAGATGACACATAACATGCATAATGGTAAAGTGTACATGACAAAAGCTGATAATGATATTACAAGTCGGTTACCAAAGACATAGAACAAGTAACCCCAGTTACCAAAGACATATAGTGGTTACAAATACGCTATTTTGTGCGGAGGTGCACTTTTTGTGCCATATCTAGACTGGAAAGTGAATGTTTTAGACTATGCCATTACGAGTAAAATGGCGGACGCCGAAACTGCGATAGAAAGAAAAATTGTTGAATGTTCAAAAAAAAGAAAATCTAGTTTTGTATGGAAATATTTCTGGTACATTGAAGAGAATGGACAAATAAACCAAAAATTAGTTGGTTGCAAGTTATGTAACTTGATTATGCCGTACAATCAAGTTTTTACCTTTTTACTAGTCATATGAAGCATCTTATTGTAAGTCTTGGCAGGTCAGTCGTTGCTTTAGTTTTTTCATTTGTTTTACCATAAAACTCACCCGTTTGAAGAAGATAATAAAACAAACAATAACTTGTGATGCATCTTTATTTATAATAGATTAATAGATACAAATCATTCTTACAAACTACATACCAATTTACTGCAGGATGTATATAATACATGACAAATTTACAACTAATGACAACAGAAATTGTAAAAATGGTATTAATAGTAATGCATTGTATGTATCGATATATATCGAAGTATCGGTGATATTTTTTTCACGATATATCAATATCGTCGATACGCTTCAATCCATATCAATGACAGCTCTACTGTAGGCGATTCAGGGTCAAGGAGGCCCAAAACCAAGACGGCCCGGTCCAAGACGGCCCACTTAGTGAGTCAAGACGGCCTAATGTGGTGGGTCAAGAAGGCCCACTTCGGTGAGTCAAGAAGGCCCAATAGTTTTTGTGTCGCCTGCGATAGCAGGTAGACACATAGGGATGCTATTGTCCGGCGTCGTCGTCGTCGTCGTCGTCGTCGTCCGGTAGTCCCCCAACTTTAATCTGAAACTTAATGTTGCCTATAACTTTGAAAGTACTTGTCCTATTCACTTCATACTTGGAATATATCATCAGCATGAACAATGCCATCTGTGACGACAAGAATGATAACTCCAGTTTCAATATTTTTTTAGTTATGCCCCTTTCAAATGCAACTTTAATCTGAAACTTAATGTTGCCTATAACTTTGAAAGTACTTGTCCTATTCACTTCATACTTGGAATATATCATCAGCATGAACAATGCCATCTGTGACGACAAGAATGATAACTCCAGTTTCAATATTTTTTGAGTTATGCCCCTTTCAAATGCAACTTTAATCTGAAACTTAATGTTGCCTATAACTTTGAAAGTACTTATCCTATTCACTTCATACTTGGAATATATTATCAGCATGAACAATGCCATCTGTGATGACAAGAATGATAACTCCAGTTTCAATATTTGTTGAGTTATGCCCCTTTCAAATGCAACTTTAATCTGAAACTTAATGTTGCCTATAACTTTGAAAGTACTTGTCCTATTCACTTCATACTTGGAATATATCATCAGCATGAACAAAGCTATCTGTGACGACAAGACTGATAACTCCAGTTTCAATATTTTTTGAGTTATGCCCCTTTCAAATGCAACTTTAATCTGAAACTTAATGTTGCCTATAACTTTGAAAGTACTTGTCCTATTCACTTCATACTTGGAATATATCATCAGCATGAACAATGCCATCTGTGACGACAAGAATGATAACTCCAGTTTCAATATTTGTTGAGTTATGCCCCTTTCAAATGCAACTTTAATCTGAAACTTAATGTTGCCTGTAACTTTGAAAGTATGTGTCCTATTCACTTCAAACTTGGAATATATCATCAGCATGAACAACCCATCTGTGACAACAAGAATGATAACTCCAGTTTCAAAATTTGTTGAGTTATGCCCCTTTCAAATGCAACTTTAATCTGAAACTTAATGTTGCCTTTAACTTTAGAAGTACTTGTCCTATTCACTTCATACTTGGAATACAATATCAGCATGATCAAGAACATTTTCAAACAGTTACAAAAAGAATCATAAGTTTGATTATACTTTGAGTTATGCCCCTTTCAAATGCAACTTTAACATGAAACTTAATTTTGACTTTAACTTTGAAAATTCTCGTGATATTCGAAAAAAAAACAACCTTCATGAACAGCGTCATTATAAAGAACAAGAATAATAACAACTGCTGGACTATTTTATGAGTTATGTCCCTTTAATATACAACTTTAACATGAAACTTAATGTTACCTTTAACTTTTAAAGTACTTTTCCTATTAACTCTTCGAATATATCATCTTCATGAACAACTACAACATAGGTTACAACAAGAATCATAACTCCTGTTTGACTTTTTTTTTCAAATGCAAATTTCACATAAAACTTAATGTTGCTTATAATTTGAAAGTACTTGCCCTATTCATTTAATACTTGGATTGTATCAACATGAACAGTGCCATCGAGAACTACAAAAATTATAAATCCTGTTGGAAAATTTTATGAGTTATGTCCCTTTCAAATGCAACTTTAACATGAAACTTAGTGTTGACTGTAAACTGGAAAGTACTTGTTCAATTCACTTAATACTTTGAAAAACTCATCTGCGTGCACAAACCAATTTTTGAAGATGATAACTCGGGTTTCACCATTATTACAGTTATTCCCCTTTTAAATGCAATTTAGATGACACAAGTGTTCTGTTGTGTAGTACTAAAATCAACTTTAATAAAATATTTTTATTATATATGATTAAACATAGGCCCACATTTCAACGTTTTCCATGCAGGCGACACATGTGTTCCGCGGAACACAACATTCTAGTTAATAGGTAGATGCAATAATCACATAAAATAATACATTAAACTTTTTTGTTGTTTTCAAATCGGTATGCAATTATTTAAGTTAGATAGATACCTTTATTTCCTTTACGAAGATAATAGCTTTGTTGTTTACGTTCAAATTGTAAAATATTTTAATTGCCATGTATTTTTATTGGCGGTTAATCTTTTGAGATTTAAGTAAAAAAAAAGTTTCTCTTTCTCATTTAAACGATACTTTGATCTTGAGACTCTTGTGCGGCATAATATGACCCTGTGTGAACTATGTGTCATTGACAGTTAAATGTGGTGCTGTTTCACATGTGCTGTGTTTTAAACGTGCGTTTCAGAATTATCATATTCTGTAACTATGGGTAATGAATTGATTGAAACATTTCTAACCTTGCTAGTTTAATATTACAATAATAAAACGTTGTTTTGAAATAATTTCTTTTCAATTTAAATTAAAATTGTCCCCTAATCTGCACTGAAATTGCATATGCCAATAATGTTTTTCGCACCTTTTTAAACATGTCACCACCTTCTTCCGGGCAAACTGGCTAGTGAGAATAACGTGTCAATTAGTGACAATAAACAGTAACATGGTCGAGTTCAAATTTGTATCCTAATGTGTATTTCATTAAAAATATTTTAGGAAAGAAAAATACGATTTTAGTAAATATAAAATTAAATTAAAAAATAATAAAAAAGGACTTAGCATGCGCCGCATACAAGAGTTCTAGATTACTGTATTAAAACGTTTACATGCATTGCAGGGGAATCGTGCCTCTATTTAGCGAATTAAACACTTTTTGGTCCGAAAATCGTCTAAATAAGATTTTCAAAAGGAAGATCAAAATTTGTTTGACCCTCACTTTTAACTCGAAAACTATCAAATAAGTTAAACAAAAAAAATGTGCGTCATTTCTGTGGACTTTGTGGCAGTTTTTTTTAAACAAGTGGAGCCGGTCTAAAATATATCATATATATTACTAAGTTTTTTTTAACGGTTTCTTATGTTGTTCAACTCGACTCAATGTATCTAAATATTTATGATAATAATAATAATAACTTTTTGAAGAAAAAAAAAACAACAGCAACAAAACAAAGCTAAAACAACATTAAACGTCTTATCAAATTTAAAGAAATGGTATGATTTACTGTTTAAATTTGTTCATCGAAAATGGTGTGATAAATACAGGAAATCTTCATTTTATAATTTATTATCAACAAATTTATTAATTTAACAATAATTGTTATAAAAAAGAGCGGGCCTTCTTGACTCACCGAAGTGGGCCTTCTTGACCCACCACATTGGGCCGACTTGACTCACCAAGCGGGCCGTCTTGGACCGAGCCGTCTTGGTTTTGGGCCTTCTTGACCCGATACCCTGTAGGCCCAGGCCTACAAGTTGGACAAGAAAATGATATTTTCAAAAGTCCCAATCATACAATAAAAACAGGAGGGGGGATGGTAGCAAATTCAAGCCATTTGATTGACTTAAGTGAGTCTGGCATTGATTTGCCTTATTGCAGAAAATGATAATTTCTCTTGTCCAGATGTAAATGCAGGCCTACGTTCAAATTCTCTGTGCTTTTTTTGTTACACTGTATTTGTTACAGTTGCCCCTTCATAATCGACATCACAGTGCTTTATTGTTCAATCACATTTATATCTGTATGAAATGTTTACATTGGCAATTCATGGTAGTTTTAAGCCCAGAAGCCAGTTTTTCAAAATGTCAAAATCACAGAACTGATAAAAAAATTTGTTTGAGCCAGTATTATGAGCATATTCCTTAACAAACATCTTTTTTCTGAGGCACCTGAAGCAAATTGGATAATGGGGATTCTCTCGGTTGATAATGGGAAATTCAAATATTCATGAAATGGATAATTGTGGAGTTTTAGTGTTTCTCCTCATTGAAATGTTCAGATAAAATTATTTTATTTAATAACTCTTGTATAAATTCCCTTTTTCGCTATCCAAAGTGATCAATACAAAACATATGCATCTTTTCATTGTATTTATGACGTTTTTGGTTGAAGCTTTAAAATCGAATTAAAACGTTACAATGACAAATCGTATTGTACGTATTGTACGTTGATCCGATGAGGCCATCGTATAAATTGCGCAACGCTGAGAAAAGCAAATAATTGTTTGACTATTCAAACTTTTATATTAAAATAAACACTATGCTGTATAAACTTACTGTGATCTCTTCAATATTGGAAAGGGGATGTTGTGAATATATTTGATTTTTAAACATAAAATCATATTATAAATATCATGCCTATTCCTGATATTCCTGATATTGGCTATCTGTTTTATCTACTAGCTAACTCTGATGATGCAATTCAACCTAAACAGCACTTTGATTTTTAGTATCTTCTAACACAAATAACCGGGTAGGAGTATATTTTCATTTAAATCCAAACATGTAAAGCGTTACTCAAATAAATTTCTCTCACACCAGATCACGACACGTACTTATTATACTAAAATTTCTACGAAATGCGCTCTTTTTCAGTCAATTATAGGCTTTACTTTTGCATATTGGCACAAAAAATATAAACCCCAAGTAAATCATGCTTCATAATTGATACAGTTTTTTAACAGTAGGCCTAACTATCCAATTGGCAAAGGACGTCACTCTCAAAAGCAATCTTATGTATAACGTTGGCTCCCCTTACGTGAATACGTATCTTAGACCATAATTGTTATAGCAATTAACTAATGTATTTATCACCCAAATATACAGATTTGCTTAACCCGGGTATTAAGAGGCTTTGGGTTAGTTCTTAGTTGTTGCCTTCGGGACAGAAAGAAATTATGCTATTTCCAGAGATCATTGAGATAAATGGGTCATTTATCTTGTCACTAGAGCTGGTGGTATTGTTTCATAATGATAGCAGTTTGCGAACAAGGATGGAACATGCAATAAAAGAATAGAATAAATAGTATTAATGTTGAAATAAGGGAAACTATACAATTATCCAGTCAAGAATTACCATTATCCATTCACTTTTTCTAGGCGAATCCCAATTATCCAATTTGCTTCAGGTGCCTCAGAAAAAAGATGTTAATTAAGAAATATACTCATAATACTGGCTCAAGCTGGGTGGCATTTTGATTGTCGATGTTTGGGCTTTGATAACATCAGTGTCGTTTTCAAAAATCATGTTTAAATTTATTTTAAAAAGGCACAATACGTAGTTTATTTGTAGAAATCTGGAATGTTGCGTGATCATTTTCCTTTGTTTACTTTATCTGAAGGCCGATTCCAAATGTATGGGTATGAGAGGAAGGCTAGGACATCGCTTGATTGTTATCTATTGCAAAAGATAAGTATTAGATCACAATAACATGAAATTCATACAATAACTAACCTCTCCATTGTGTTTTCCCGATCTGGCGATCTACAATTATTCTCACAATCTAGCATTATCCGCAATTCTCATTATCCGGGTACATACCGTGAACCATCTCTTTTAAAAGTTACTTATACAGTAAAGCCATCTCTTTTAAAAGTTGACTGGACTCGGCACATTAACGTTCATAAATTTGTTTTATGCAAAATGATTCAAATGATAATGATAATTTTGTCCAGTTGGAAACCGAAAGAAACTCAGAGCTAATTTTCTCTCAAAACCCCATCCCACCACAAACAGTTATTAGTGCAAAATTTATAAAATTTCTTCAACATTTTCCAACTGGTGAAAGTATTGACCAGTAACAGGGAGCCCTGATCTTAGCAATTAGGAGCAGTTTTTTTCTCTAATTAACACCTTCATGAGTTGAAACACTGTAAGTCACATACCTAGACTTGCAGAGTTGTTGGATCTGAGTACTTATAATTGCATCACTACTGCTCACAAGGAAATAGAAGGAGGAGTTCAAAACCTGCTAATACCTCGGAATGCAGGACTTGGCATATAAATTTTCAAAATTTTCCGGGGGAGCAAGCCCGCGGACCCCCTAGATTAATTAGGACTCTTAAAATTCATTGGTGCCTTTATGACCATTTTTTATTGACAACCCTGTTAGTGTCTGAAGGACTGGTGTTTTAGCTCGGTTGCAAATTGACGTTATTAAAAATACGACTCGCTGCGTTGAACCCCCTTGCTGAAATCATGGATCCGCCCCTGCATTATAGTACAGTACAGTACTAATATTCCAAGTTTGGAGTCAATGAGCCAAAGAAAACTGAATTTCTATTTTTAGCAACCATGACCTTGACTTTGATCACAGACACCTGGTTAATCCCAAGCTGCCTTTTGAAAAAGCTTCCTGTTCACCAAGTTTAGAGTCAATAGGCCAAAGTAAACTCTAGTTATTAAGCAGATATTGAATTTCTATTTTTAGCAACAGTGACCTTGATCACAGACACCTGGTAGCAAACCCAAGCTGCCTTTTGATATAAGCTACCCATAAACCAAGTTTAGAGTCAATAGGCAAGAGTCAATAGGCAAAAGCAAACTCAAGTAATTGAGCAGAGACTAAATTTCTATTTTTAGCAGCAGTGACATTGAAACTGTGGTCAAACCCCGATAATATGTGCCAGGGCACTTCATGACAATACTTCTGTGAAAGTTTAGTTGAAATCTGTTGAGAAATGTAGGAAGAGTTGCGCACAAAAGAAGTTGTTTACGCATACCAGCCGACATACCCCAATCTTATAACCAGGATTTTCCCTTCGGAAAACCTGGTTAAAATGCTGGCTATGCCCCCCTGCATGTTTTGTACTTCAAAACTAGAAATGTATCCATAGCACTCACTCTCTGCTCAATAATAAACTTTAGGGCCATTACTACATGTAGTTTTTATAGTATAAGGTTTGAAAATGGTTTCTCCAAAGCAACATATCATCTTGTAATATTTACAACATCATAAAGTTATAGCCTGGAAATAAGAGCCAATGGAAAAAAAAATTGACACTTTAAAGGGTCAGAATGATGCAAAAATAATATAACCCTGCTGTCTGATCAAAATCTACACTATTTACTTTTAGATTCATTTACTAATAGATAACTTCTGAGCAGGAATCAAATGGGAAAGATTCAGATCAGAATGCATGGATGTGCAGGCTCACATGGATCTACATTGGTGGCACATGGGACATATGCCATATCCTTTCCGCGCCTGACCCTGTTTTGCGGACGGACGTCCGTAACGTATTTAAACGTGACAAAATTTTCACTTCCCAAAACCCGACCCTGTTTTACTGAAGGTCGCCCAAAACGTATTTAAACATGTGCTTTTTTCACGATTTTAAAAACCACAAGGTAAATGTGCGTAAATTTTATTTTAATGCCCGTTGAAAAGTGTATGTTTGAATAAGGCATATACGCTTTTGTCCGTTACCGGTATTCTACCTCTTTAAGAAATTCGCAATTTTCAACATGGTAAGAAACCCGTGTAAAACACGTTATCTAATGTTTTAAAATACCGATCGATGATTCCGCATTCTTTGAACTAGCCACCAAAGTAAGGAATTTTTTTAAATGAAAAATAAATCGGCGGGTTTCCGACAACAAAACAGGGTCGATTTGAAAAGCGATTTTTTTGATACGTTAAATACGTTTCGGGCGTGTTCCCGTAAAACAGGGTTGGGTTTTGGGAAGTCAAAATTGTGTCACGTTTAAATACGTTATGGTCGTGGAAAGGATATTCATGTGGTAAAGAGTTTTTAGTTACTTGTACATAATACCACTTTTAGATAATAAAAATGATTTCAATATCCACAAATACTCAATTTTAATGATATGCACTATGGCAAAAATGATTATGACATATGGTTTTATGTTCAATTGGAAAACCCTTAGAACAACTTAATAACTGTCATTATCAGCCCAACAGAACCACTGAAACATGTTTACCCATCTTCAAGATGACATTTTGTGCATACATTCTATACCAGTTCATTCTTGTATACCAGATAAATAGTTGAAAGGTTTTTCTGGTTCCCATCTAGGCAGGATATTAATGTTTGTACTGATGCTATTTACCAAATACATTAAAGATCTATGCAGTCTCTCCGCAACATTTGTTTATCACAATTGGATTCATGTAAACGGAACTCATGATAGGCATGGCAGAACGATAAACCATAAAATCAGCTGATAAAACCTTGAAATAAAATTCTCACAATTTAACAACATCATTACGATTTGTCAGAACTTTAAACTAGTGAGCTGATGTAATGGAACCACCTTCAAGAATCTTTCAAGTCTGTTGAGCATGATACATGTAAATTTTGAATTGCACTTAATCTGGAACTAGGTGGCACAGACAGTAATAAACATTTCAAATACTGCTTATGAACAGGCTCAATCAAACCGAGTCTGCAATATTTTGATATTTGTTGTGTTCGGTGACTTTCAAAGTTTCTTTTTCATGTATTCATTTGAATTTGGACGAGTCCTTGCAAATTAAAAAGGGGTGTTCTGGAACGATTTCTTGAATGTGCAGACTCGGAGGAGCCTGAACAGCTATAAAATCTAATCTGGTCTACACAGGTCAAACACACCTTTTTGTTTCTTATTTGACTAACTCATAAACAAACAAGTTCATTACTCTGGTATCATTTAATTTCACATGGGCAAATGTTTACGCAAAAGTTTTCAAGTAAAAGGTGGCAAATGATATATTTTCCCACAGGCATATTATTGAAAAAGTGTACCTTTTCCACAGATCCACAACCAAGAGTGACCTTCTTGGTTTCAGGTAAAGCTGGTGAGAACTTTATCTTCTCATCTTTCAAGACTTGAAGTGAGACAGTAATAATCACCTGAAAACACATGGAACACATTTGTTAACCGTTTACTCCATAGATACACATTTATCCCATGGGCAAACAGTGTAGATCCAGGATCTATACCATTCGCTTTTTTATTTATTACCTTAATTCTGACCAAAGTGCAGACTTTCTGAAAGTTGAAAAAAAGTGTCAGACATTTGGTCAGACAAGATGTGAAAAACTGTCTGACCGAAACAAATTCTGTCAGACCGAAACATGTAAAAAGGTATAATCAAGTATTAGGAGTTCAAATTTTTATCTGACATTCGGTCTGGTAACATTAGAAATTATATCTGACCGGCTGAAAATTTACCCGACAGGTCCTTCGGTCAGGCAACTTTCGGGACGTCTGAAAGTGCAACCAGTCTAGATCCAGAAAAGACAGCATGAATGTGCCACTTGATCTGGATCTACACTGGTCATCATGCGTTTAAATGCATATATATAGAACTTAACAGATTTTAATATAAAGCTTCCTATTCACAGTTCAGGGTGTAATATTTCAATGTCTGACATAAACATGTATATAGTGCACAAAAGTGACTGTACAGGTGCAAATTTCACCAACATTTTGGACTAACCAGTTCATTTTAGGATGAGTGAATTTTACTGTGTTAGTAAGGCTATAACAACTCTAGTTTTAAATATACATGTATTCACTTGTATGTTGACTGTGTAAGAATATTACATCACATTTACTTTGTTAAAGGTCTTCAACAGTTTATATAATACATTTAGATATTTGAATACACTTAATTACACTTAATATTTCTGTCTCATATACATGTCCATGACTAGGAACCTTTAAAACTGCATGAATACTCATATTTTTAGAATAAGAAAACAACAATTAAAAACCACTTACATCTTCAAAGTTATAGCTAACGTTAAGTTTACATGATGAACCCACATACAAATCCCTATGTTTTGCCCTTTCAAAGGTGACACAAAAATGAAAAAGGGAGATAAGTCAAAACTCAAAAGTAATGACTCTTATTAGTCACATTATAAGCCAAGTTTGAAGTCAATTCCTTACATAGTTTTTAATTGTTTATGATATACATTGGAGGCCAAAGAATGGATTATTTACTTTATGCCTTCCTTTGGTGACATAAAAACGGAAATTAAACAGAATGGTTACCTGTGATGCCTGGAATTTCTCTCCTGATGAACAACCAACTGTTATAACATCCTCACCATATTCCACGGAAGTTACCTGCAATAAAACAATCATACAATGTATAACTCTTTACTCCATATATAGACCTTTATTGCATGGGTGAACAATATAGATCCTGATCAGCCGGCACATCCATGCCATCTGATTAGAATCTACACTTTTGGCTTTCAGATTTCTTAGGTTATTTCAGACCAAAATGCAACCTATTCAGATCAAGATCAGACAGCAGCAATGATATTTCACCTTAACAATGAAATATGGAATAACCCTTTTCTCCATTAAGAGACCCTTATTGCAAGGGTGGACAGTGAGATCCAATCAGCCATCACATCTGTGCCATACGATCAGAATCTGCACTGTTAGCTTTTAGATTCATTAAGTTATTTCTGACAAAGATGCATCTTTGTGACCAGTGACTATTCAGTTTAGACAGCATGGATGTGCCAGCTGATCTGGAGCTACACTCGTCACTCGTGCGTTAAAACGTGTATACATGGAGTGGAGGGATAAAGGGTCTCTGAGAGACATTTACACTCTACAAAAAAGAAACCTCTATAAACTTTATAACTTTAAATAACCATGAGATAAATATATAAAATCTATATTTCTATACTAAAAACTAATGGTTTAAACACTTTTTTATGCTTCAGAAATATCCAACACAATTCATATACCTTGTCTATGTAATTCTAGGAAAATTTGCGAAATAAACATTGTCAAGTATCATTTTAATTTAGCATAAATGCCCAAGGTTATAAAACTTAGCATGTAACCAGTCTCAAATCTCAAGCATCTGATTCTATTCAGCCAATCAGATCCTTGAGATTTGAGACTGGTTTCCAATCTCAGCTTTAAACCTTCAGTCAAATTCATGAATGATATCAGTTTAACTTTTACCTCCGATTTTGTGAAAATTTTAAGTCCTTCAGCCAATTTGTTGAGAACTTTACCAAAGTCATCCTGAATCAGTACAGGAGGTCCATGGAATTGTGGATATTCCTCATTCTGATCCCAATAAAGTGCTGATATGTTGCCAAGGTTACTACCACAGGCATATTCTAAGTTACTGCGATGGAACTGAAGCAAATTTTCTTCAAGCTACAAAAGTAAACTTTAAAATTAATTTACATATTTTAAATTTTTTGTACATGGACACAGTTCAATAAACTGCTATCAAACTGCAGTATTTTTTTAAAATAAACTTAAATAAACATTTATATTATTATATATAAGAGTGATTTAAAGAAATAATGAATACAACTTAAATCATTTTACTTCAAACTATTTCTTAGTGCTTTTTTCTTAAAAGCAAACACTCAAAGTTGAAACAGAAAAAGAAATTTTAAAAAATTGTAAAGATAGTTTTCACACGCATCAAAACGTTTTGAAAAAACAGATGTTTCCCCTTGAACACGTGCATAACTCAAGGGGTTGGATTTAGGATGGATAAGTGAAGGCAAAAAAAAAAAGATTAAGAATGAACTTCTTACCCAGGGAAACAAACATGAATTTTATCCAATGTTACGAAGTTACATGAAAAACCTATAGACTATTTAAAGAATATCTTCGGTTTGAAAACAACCTGTCCTGATAGCAAACAGACTTTCTTCTGTGGCTTGTAACCCTTTACCCCATAAATAATCAGTGTTTTGCATGTTCAAACAAGGTAGACCTAGAGAAACCATCACATTTGTGCTGTCTGATCAGGATCTACACTGTTTGCTTTTTAATTTATCATGTTCGTCAGGTTGTTTCTGATAAAATGTTAAGAGTGTAGATCCTGATCAGACAGCACAGACATGTTAGCTGATATGGATCTACACTGGTCGCAAACGCAAAAAAAACCCACTTATATACAGAATAACGGGTTAACACAGGTTATAGTTACCGTGTTAGCTTGAGTCAAAAATGTAAATAAAGGCTGAACTGAGGGTTTTGACATGAGGATACATATACCAATATCAACAATAGACCACCCATTGGTGTATTGAATATATGTCATATGCAGCTTAACCCTTTCCTCTATATATATGCATTTATATGCATCTGAAACCAGTGTAGATCCAGATCAGCCGGCACATCCATGTCGTCTGATCAGGATCTGCACTGGTTGCATTTTGGTCAGAAATAACTTAACAAATCAAATAGCAAACAGTTTAGATACTGATGAGGTGGCATGGATGTGCCGGCTGATCTGGATCTAAACTGCTTGCCTATGCAATAAAGGTGTGTCTATGGAGGCAAGGGTTAGATAGTTATACATAGTTACAGCACAATCTCAGCTTAAATGTCCACCCTGCAATATTCTTAGCCAATGCCAATTATGAGATGGCAGACAAGATACAAAAGAATAGTGAAAAGTCTATTTTATTCATAAATTCAAACTAAGACAAAAATGTCTACAAAATGGAAAAAACAAAACATGTCCATGACAGTATTTCATTTGTCAATAAACAACATAAATCTAATTTTATATTTGTACAAGGAAGTGAAAATGATAGCTCTGTCCAAGAGCAAAAACAAAATGATAATAGCCAACATTGCTCACTTGGCACAATTTTCAAAAATCAAGCATGGAGACCAGTCTCTCCATTTATACGTCTTTATGGCCTGGGCCAACAGTGTTGATTCAGATCAGCTGGTACAACCATGATGTCTAATAATAATCTGTACTGTTCGCTTTTTGATTTATTAGGTTATTTCTGATCAAGATATGAACAGTGTAGATCAGAAAGCATGGATGTGCTGGCTGATCTGGATCTACACATGCATATATATGGAGCAACGGGTTAACTTGAATTTCATTGATGTAATTGTATAAAATGTCATTCATAGAAATTTTGTAAAATGGAACCATTTTTTAAATCAAGAAAACATTTATTTAATTGTAATTCTTTGGTAATAATTGCTTTCTTTAATATTATCAGAGTACATACAACAAAAATATGGTATTATTTTATTAGGTATCCATTAATAACAATATTTAAGAATAAAATTCTCATTGGCTAGCTAGAAGACTCATTAAGTAAACCCTTTTCTCCACACGCACAGGTTTTATCGCAGGTGCCACCAGTGTAGATCAAGATCAGCTGGCACATCCGTACTGTATGATCATCATCAGGATCTGCACTGTTAACACTTTGGTCAGAAATAATCTACTACATCAAACATGGAACAGTGTAGAACCTTATCAGATGGCAAGTACGTGCCAGCAGATCTGGATCTAAACTGTTTGCCCATGCCATAAAGAAATACTATGGAGGAAAAGTATATTGAAAACAACTTTACTACACATGAAATTACAGTACACTTAGTCTTATTACTTATACTTATACATGGTAAAAGTTTCTATAAGAAACATTTCATTATATGTACTGACTAACAACACTGGCATCAAAACAACATTCAAAACACAACATTTACAGAGCAACTGACAGCTAACCTAGGAGATTTCTGGTTTTCTATGTCATATTTAACTTTTATGAAATGGGTAAACACTGCAGATCTGGATCAGCTGGCACATCCATGCCTTCTGATCAGGATCTTCACTGTTCACTTTATTATTAAAAATCTAGGTCATTTCAGATCAAGGTGAGACCAGTGAAATCCAAATCAGACGGCACGTATGTAAAAGCTGATTTTTAGTTGCACCAGTCACACAGGCCATAAAACCAGCATATATGGAGAAAAGAGTTGACTCAGCGCTATGAAAATTAACGAACTAAATACAATATATGTACATACTTTCAAGTTTCTTTTATCACCTGTCTCATACTTAAACTTTAAAGATGCCTAGTCATGTAACAGTGACGAAAATATCAAGTGTTTTCAAATATCAAAATTTGTTATTTAAACTGTAATAGAACCACTTTTTACCTTGCATTCCTAAAAACCATAGTTTGACCACAGGCATTTTTAAATCAAATTAACGTCCATTTTCACTTGCTAAATTTTTATGGGTTTCATTGGTCAATACATAGTTCCCAAAACACCGAAGTTACTTCCTTTTCCTTGAGATTACGGTAACCGCAATTTTGTATGGCAATATACCGCTAAGAAGCCATTAATGGAGAACTGTCATTTTTTCATAATTGAATGCAATATGTGACCAAAGTTGAGAAAGTCATTTAGTTTGGTGATGCTAATTATTGCAAGCACTTTCCATGCACTGTCACAATGGTATACATGTATGTATAAGTAAAGAACAGCATAAAAATAAATGTTATCTGGCTTAAAAAACAACAGTTATTGATCGCAAAAATTTGTTCAAACAGTAACCTTTGTTTTAAGTAGAATGTGTCCAACAACATGGATGTCCCCACTGCTTCAACAACATTTGTATAAACAAAGGGCCAAAACAGACACCCGGTAGTTTAGGAGGAGTTGATGCCACAAGATTTGGAAGATGTACATAAGTACGGATGGACAGACGAGTTCAACTGTATATGCTTCCCACTTCATGGGGGCAAAAATGACAACCCAAAAACTACTCCATATATATATATATGGGTTTTATCGTGTGCACAAACAATTTAGATCCAAATCAGCGGGTACATCCATGCTGTCTACTCTGGATTGACACTGTTGCTTCTTTGTCACAAATAACCAATTGAATCAAAAAGTGAACAGTATAGATCCTTATTAGATGGCACAGATGTTCATCCATGGATAACAGCCCTATCCCCAAGGTTATTAAACTGAGCATGGAAACCAGTCTCAAATTTCAAGCATCTGATTGATCAGTCGCTATTTCAGCCAATCAGATGCTTAAGATTTGAGACTGGTTTCCATGCTCAGTTTTATAACCTTCAGCCCTTTTTAATGGAGTAATAGTCTAAAATGCTACTGTTGCAACAACAATTTCATTACAAAAGTTCAATCAAACAAAAACAGAAATTAATTATGTACAAGTATTTCTGTATATTTCCAACCTGACAAAACTTCTTATAAAAAATAACATGGGTATAAAAAAGCAAAACGACAAGAAGTCCCGTGTCATCATCAAATGTAACAAAATTTAATATTTGAATGAACACATCAAACTAAAGTGAACACATGTACAAGAAGCCGCAATGCGACAAATCATTACATTGTATCTCCTGAAAAAAGGGGCATAACTATGACAAATAGCCAAGAGTTATGAAACTTTTCTTGATAATTACTATTGTGATATCAGACAACAATGACTGAAAGTTAAGTTTTTTTGAAGCTCTAGCTTGAATAGTTACTGAGAAAAAGTGAACTCTACAAAATCTTAGTGAAATGTTGACACCCAATAATACCTTCTCCACATTCAAAATCTTACAATTTTATTTTATGACTTGTTTGGTAACAGTAATTTATCTGTATGTAAATAAAATTTGAACATGTGGCAGTTAACAGAAATGTAGAAACACAAGGGGACTATCTGCAGGGTCAGATATAATACATTTAGAGAAGGGGTTCATTTTTGGGCAATCTTGCTGTAGTTACATGATAATTTCTAAATTTCGGCATAAATCACCATGGACTATGGAAAATATTGCTGCCCAAAAAGTTTAGGGGGTTCCAGCAACCACACTGAATCCATGCTGGATCTCTCTTATCAATACATGTAGTCCAGCCACTGGATTCAGCACTATTTTGGAAGCTTTAACCGTTTCCTCCATATATACCCATTCAAAACATGTGTGACAAGTGTAGATCCATATTAGTCAGCAAATCTGTGCCATCTGATCTGGATCTTCACTGGTTGCATCTTGGTCAGAAATAACTTGACAAATCTAAAAGCAAACAGTGTAGATCCTGATCAGACATTGCCCACCAAGGTGTATCTATGGAGTAAAGGGTTAAATATTAAAAACAAATCATTCAATCTGATGAAATGCAAAAGAGCAAAGCAGCACTGACAATGGACATGACATAATAACATGACTTTTCAAGTTTGAAGATTCTTGATATGCAAAATTTCTTCATTTACTATAATTTAAACTTTTAGAGTTTGCATTAATTTTCTCTATTACACTTACATAAACTTGTATCACCTTGATATTTAATATGTTGGGTATTACTTGTTTAATCCTACCAGTAACAGATAATGATATAATACATATGTTACTATATATAGTAACAAATTTACGTTGAAAAAATATTATTACTCGGCCTCAGCAGATTTTATCGCATAATTGCCCCGCACGTGGAGGGCAATTATGCGATAAAAGCCGTAGGAAAATACGCACATGCAACGCTTGGTTTTGCATGACGTCATTAGCGGCATTCCCGACAGCAAAATGGCAATGGGTGAGCGTACGCTGGAGTTGCTCGCAAATAGAATTCTAGATTTACATGGATTTATTGCTAAGTGGCCTCAAGAAAACAATCATTTAACTGAGGAAGAAGCTAGACTGTTTATTGACAGCAATTTATCTAGTTTTGAAACAACTTCTAACATAATTATTTCCATTTGCCCTGCGGTTAAGGTAAACCTCAGATTTCACCAGTACAGTAATCGAGGGAAAACTAACATATGTATTATACAGAACAATTCATGGGTGGTAGGGGGCGGATGTTGATAATTGCCCCGCTAGAGATATAATGCCCTCGGGCATTTTATCTCTTCAGCGGGGCAATTATCAACATCCGCCCCCGACCACCCATATATTATTCTCTAAATAAATGTATTAACCCTTTCCTCCATTTTAACGTATGTGTGACCAGTGTACAATCCGTGCCATCTGATCAGGATCTGCACTGGTGGCATTTTAGTCAGAAATAACCTAACAAATCATAAAGCGAACAGTGCAGATCCTGATTAGAGAGCATGGAGGAAAGGATTAATCTGATGTCACAAGATTAGCACAAATCTAAATCATATGAAACTTTTATGCCTCTACCAGTATAAACAACTTTCACATGTAAGCTCCTGTTAACATTCTTACTTGAAGATTTAATTACATGATCTGTCAGTGATCAATATGACATGATTCAAGAAAAATCCCATTTAAATCTAACATCAGACATTAAATTCTGTTTCATACCATTCTATTCACAAAATCTCAGCAGAATATCCTACGTCACATGATTCAATCACATGATCTGAAGATGATCATGTGACACTGTATTGCGATTACTTCTCCTCCAATTCCTTGAACTCCCATAAACAACCGTCCTGTCACATGATTTGATCAAATGATCGGATGATGATCAAGTGACATAACTTTGAACTAGAAATCTAACAAGGATACGATCATCCATTCTACTCCTAAAGTTTGCCGCCATACCCAATGTCACACGATTCAATCACATGATGGGTAAGTGATCATGTGACAGTATTATATGCTCTGTATATCTTCTCTGCCTCTCTGATACCACTCATGTAAGCTCCGGCTAAAGTCTGGTGATACTGTTTGTGTGTAGCCTGCAAACAAATACGTAGTTTTTAAGTTAGTTCAACTGGTCAGGTCTATTGGGTCAATTTAACCAATCAGAAGACTTTCCAGATACAACATTCAGTTACACACTTTAAAACAACTCCTTACACTTGTGCCGTCTGATCTGGATCTACTCTGTTTGTTTCTTGGTAAGAAACTATCTAATGTCAGAGTCTGAAAGCTAACAGTGTAGATCCTGATCAGATGGCACAGATGTCTTGGCTGATCTTGACCTTCACTGTTTCAGAACAGTTTGCTTATGGGATAACAGCAGTCTTACACGGAGGAAAGGGTTAACAGGTCACAAAAATGAAAAGAAACCAAACAACTTTAAGTTAAATCTGTATGCTGGACATTACCCTTTACAGTGATATAATGGTGCAATAAAATTCGCATTTGCAGTCAACCTTAACCCAGTTCAGCAAGCATATTCACATATTTTAAGATCAATATCTTAACTGTTTCCTACTTAAAGAAAAGCAAAACAACCATTTAAACAAACTTTTACAAAAAAGAAGACAGGATCAAACAAGAGTACCAAACTGACACAAAATACGCCCGTCAAAATGCTGATCATCAAAGTTGCGTAACGATCAGATATGAAAATTATTCCACTTGGAGAGCAGATACCGCTAATTCAGTTTTTGGACAATTCAAGGGCCATAATTCAGGAGTGCCTGGGGAGATTTGGCAGGTTATAGAACTTGGTCGAGATATTATGCCCACCAACATATTCACTAAGTTTGATAAAGATAAAAACTCTGACTTAGAGAGCGGAAACGGTAATTTTGGACAATTCAAGGGCCATAATTCCGGAGTGCATTGGGGGATTTGGCTGGTTATAGAACATGGTCGAGATATTATGCCCACCAACATATTCACCAAGTTTTATAAAGACCGGATGAAAACTCTTTGACTTAGAGAGCGTAAACCCTTATTTTGGACAATTCAAGGGCCATAATTCCGGAGTGCATTGGGGGATTTGGCTGGTTATAGAACTTGGTCGAGATATTAAGCCCACCAACATATTCACCAAGTTTGATAAAGACCGAATGAAAACACTTTGACTTAGAGAGCGGAAACAGTAATTTTGGACAATTCAAGGGCCATAATTCCAGAGTGCATGGGGGGATTTGGCTGATTATAGAACTTGGTCATGATATTATGCCCACCAACATATTCACCAAGTTTGATAAAGACCAGATGAAAACTCTTTGACTTGAAGAGCAGAAACAGTAATTTTGGACAATTCAAGGGCCATAATTCAGGAGTGCCTGGGGGATTTGGCTGGTTATAGAACTTGGTCGAGATATTATGCCCACCAACATATTCACCAAGTTTGATAAAGACCGGATGAAAACTCTTTGACTTAGAGAGCGGAAACCCTGTGGACCCCGCCAACCCGCCGCAGGTGTTCCCATAATACGTCCCATTTTTCTAACGGGCTTATAATAAAAAAATGACAGTCCATGGTGGTTGGTCAGAATTCAATGTTTAATTTTCAATAAATGTATGACCAGTGTAGATATAGGTCTGCCGGCACATCCATACCGTCTGATCACGATCTGCACTATTTGTCCATGGCATAAAGGCGTATAATATGGAGTAAAGGATTAATAATCATTACCTCTCCGGCAAAGAATATCTTGTTGTTCAGATCTTGTTCCATGTTATCGAAGGCCCCAGCACCGCAGTTAGTTGGTATGTATGAGTATGACATCCCGACATGTTCCATCTTGTACCAACGAGAAACATAATATTTTGTTGGCTGGGGTACATCCTAAAAAGATCACAAAATGTTTTACAACAACATACATAAACCCTTTATCACAGGTCCAGATGGGGTTATTATAAGTGGGCTTGTTTGAACATCCCTTTTTAAGCAGAAGTGTTAAATTTTCATGGGCATTTTGGCCAGGAAGTTGGTAATGAACATGTAACTACCCCTAGACTGTCCCAAACAAACCCCTTTCTGAAAATCTTGCATTCAACCCTGTTTAGTGTTATCACATGGGATATAGTTTACAGTGAAACCTGTCTTAGCAGCCACCTGGGAATAGCAACCAACTGTCTTAAACAGCCAGTTTGAATAGGACCTAAACTGACATTTTGTTATACTTTTTACTGACTAAAAGCCACTGTCTTCAGCAGCCACTTTTTGTCACTCCCTTGGCTGGCTGCTAATGACAGGGTTGAGTCTGTATTTACAAATTTCTGATCAGTAAAGATCAATATCAGCCTGCACATCTCTGTAGTCTGATAGGATTTGTGCTGTAATAGAATCTGCATCCTGGACATTAAAGACAGGCTACTCCGAAAAGCAGGGCGCTACCAGGAGGGGGCACGCCTGTTACTATCTGATCTGGATCTGCACTGTTTGCATCTTTGTCAGAAATAACTTCATGAATTTAAAAACAAACAATGTAGATCCGGATAAAATGGCATGGATGTGCCGGCTGATCTTGATCTATACTGTTGGCCCAAGCATAAAGGTGTATCAGTAGAGTACAGGGTTAATTACTACTTGCTTGCTGCAAAAAGTTCTGCAAAATGGAATTCTTTTGCAGCAAATTTTTATTAGTTATTTATTATGCATCAATTGGTAACAGAACTAACCTGTTTAGGGAACACAGCTTTCAGGGTATCTATACACATCTGTACTATTTCCGCATCCCATTTCTTTTTTAAAACCTCCACAGCATCACTAGATATGTATGTGGCCAACATTGCTTGATCATCCTGTAATATTCACAATATATCCATTTCTTTTGCAGTTGTAACATTTTCCTCCATATATATGCATTAAATTTTTACACATAAGCGAGCAGTGTAGCTCCAGATCAGCCAGCACATCAGTGCTGATTAATCAGGATCTGCACTGGTTGCATTTTGGTCAGAAATAACCTAATGAATAAAAATGTGAACAGTTTAGATCCTGATTAGATGGCACAGATGTGCTGGCTGATCTGGATTAAAACTGTTTGCCCATGCTATAAAAGTGTATATATGGAGGAAAGGGTTATATTACACAAAAAATAAACTTACAAACAAATGCCATGTCCTCACTAGTTCCCTCTTGGGCACAGATACAACCAAATATAATCATTTAAAATAAAATAAACCGACAGTGTACAAGATGAGAACCATGTGATGTCATACAGTTGGTATTACATCACCAAGACTATAGTATGGTCGATTAGTCTTGTGACTACTAATATAAAAGTTGTGTAGAATTCACAAAATTATTACAACATGTGTATACTTATACTTTTATGAAGAGCTTGTAATTGTTCAGTAGGATCAGACCATTAAAATCTATTTGTCACAATGGAATTTAATCCAGGGGCAGATCCTGAGGGGGTTATGTGGTGACAAACCACCTTGTGGAGTCAGCAATATTTAATTTGCATAAGGGATTTTGCCAGAGAGTTGAAATTATCATGTAACTACAATATTATAACAAAGTGCCCAAATGAACCCCCTTTCTTTAAATCTTGCATCCAATCCTGTTCACGCACTGCATATATCTTAATTTGCAATTTACAGAAAACCCAAATGTGAAAACTTTACCCTTTACTCCATATAAAGAGGTTTTATCACATGTGAACAGTATAGATCAAGATCAGGGTTGAAGGTTATAAAGCTGAGTTAGGAAACCAGTCTCAAATCTCAAGCATTTCATTGGCTGAAATGGCGACCAGACCAGCAAAAGCCACTCATTCATGCTGTCAAATCAGGATCTACACTATTCGCTTCTTGGGCAGAAATAATCTAATGTATCTAAAAGTGAACAGAGTAGATCCTGATCAGAACACATCCATGGCTGATCTGGATCTATACTGTTCGCCCATGCAACAACCATATCCCAAAGAGTAAAGGCTTAGCCGAACTACTAGCTTCTGAAAAGAAAGCCCATTTAGGAATGATGCTTCCTTAGAGTGGATTTTGTTTTACCTGTGAAACATCGTAGAACACATCAAACAAGCCAGGTGTTGTTGAGGTAGAGAGTATCTGGCCAAACATTGTCGTGCCTTTGATGGTTTGACTCCAGAAATTGGTGGGAAACTGTAGCAATACCTGAAGAACAAATAATAACATGTGCCCATGATCATAAATCTAAATGTGAAGACCAGTCTCAAAGACTGGTCATCATTTCAGCCAATCAGCTGCTTGAGATTTGAGACTCAAGGTCTCCAATCTTAATTTAATGATCTAAGGCCATGAAGTTGTGAATATTAATAGATCCAAGATCTGATATTAGAAGGGATGCACTTTGAGAGTGTAAGGTAAAATGAATGCCCCGGCTCAAAACGAAACCGGAAAATTCATACATCATTTAAAGGAGAAAACTGTCGTTTTAGATTGTTTCCAAAGGTAAACCTAGCTATTATAAAATATTCTATTCTGATCTGTTGTAATTATATCTACTTTGATACTAATATTAACAGTTAACTAAGACAATTTTTCGCAGGGTATTGGGTGGTGGGGAGTAGGGTAGGTGCCTGGTGTGCCTCCATGCAAATCTGCTGATGGTGAGTTCTTACATATTGCAATGATAATCCCTTTAAGCTCTTTAAAAGCATCTTTCACACTTGCAGTCACACCAGACCAATACTGGCCTGCATACATCCAAAGTCTGATCTTGGTTTACAACGTTCACTATTCAGTTAAGGCCAGAGAAAATAAATTATTAGATTCTCATCCGGATTTTGGGGAAAAAAAAGGGCGGGTGGGCACTTTTCAATTTTTATTTTTTATTAACGAAATACCATAAGACGGCATTTCGGGATGGTCTAAAACCCGTTCTGTCCGGAACTGAATATGTTTCGATTTCTTTACCAATAAAAATTTTTGGGGCGGGTGGTTTAGGACAGGGGCCGTCGGGGATGAGGATCTAAAATATTTTTTTCTCTGGCCTAATACCCTACATTTTAAATGTCTATATAACACTTAGAACTAAAATCAATGGTCTGACTAAAACTGATAAAAGGAGACCCCATTACATTCATTCATCGGTACATGAAAGAAGTTTTAGTGTCTACATGTACACATTTTGCTATTGTATATTCATAATCCACATTTAACTCTTTACTTCACAATGTGTAGATCCAGATCAGTCAGCACATCTGAGCCATCTGATCAGGATCTACATTCTTTGTTGTTAGATTGATTTGGTTATATCCAAGAAGGGAACAGTGTAGATCCAGATCAGTCAGCACATCTGAGCCATCTGATCAGGATCTACATTCTTTGTTGTTAGATTGATTTGGTTATATCCAAGAAGGGAACAGTGTAGATCCAGATCAGCCAGCACATCTGAACCATCTGATCAGGATCTACATTCTTTGCTGTTAGATTGATTTGCTTATATCCAAGAAGGTAACGGTGTTGATCCAGATCAGACAGCACAGATGATCTTGAACTACACATTTGGCATATAAAAACCAAGTACTAATAACAATCATATTGTTATCTAAAAATTTGTTATCAAAAATTAACACTGATATTAATTGAGGCCATTTTGAAAGAGTGTCAATATTTTTGCAAAACCCCAAAAATGTAATAATTCACATGTTTTATCCCATAACTCCAGGTGATATGGCTTTAATGCATGAACAAACATTGAAGATCCAGATATATGTACTAAGGTTAATATCATAATTTTAATAAAAACCAGTCCTTAATATGAACCAAATTTCAACATTTTACCAAAATATCTAACGTGCATACTTAATAATTTAATTCATTATTATGTAAAATGTAAAAAAGTAAACTTTATGTTCATACAATACTACAGCCCTTCAGTAATTATGACTACCTTTACCTAATTAACACTGGTTAATCATGGAAGTATAGAAATCTGCCAATCTTTACATTTGAGACATAACCAAATTAAATACTTATTACATTTTATTACAAAATGATCTCCAATAAACTATCTTTATACAGCTTGAAAATCTTTAACATAATGTCTGGTCCTCAAAATATTGACAGGTGGATCATTTTGTAAAGTCATGGATAACGGTAAAACGATATGGCATTTTGCTTCTGCTAGTATTGTCGTCAAGTTTAAAATATACACTATAGTTCGATTTTGACCCGTGAGCTGTGACCTTTCGGACAAGTCCACTGTTACAGTACAAAATAGGTAAAGCGCGTCATTTTACAGAGTTACCGTTGAATTACCTTACTTATGTGACATTAAAACTGTTCAAAGCAGTAGATATTTAGTCCTGATGCAATAGCTCAGTGGATATAATATCCGGCTACGATCCAAAACATTGCATGTTCGAATCCAACAAAAGTAACCTTTTTTTTTATCTTACATTTCCTTTTCATACTTTTATTTTAGTTCATATAATATTATTTTTAAAAGTATTAAGCTGTTTTATCTTTATATTTTGCAACCCCCTTTTAATTTTGTTTATGTTCATTCCATTTGAACAGCATGCCCAGACCCCATACATACACCTCCGTACCAAAGGGGCGTTGTCAATTGTGAATCCTGGCATTCTGGAAACACTTGTTGTTACATTCTCTTTCTTTTATAATTTACATAATTCAAAACCACTTTGTAAAATGTTTTGCATCGCCTAAAAACTGTGTTTTGAGTAAGCATCGATCGCGACATTTTATCAACTCGCTTGATGAAAGCTTACTCGAAATTTTTACGGTTTAATGTCATTTTTTGTCGGTGTCTACATGAATGTATTGAAAAAAAGACATTGAAACAGAAATGAAAAATTCTCATGGGATTCGAACACACAACCCTTATGTTATATTACCAGAAATCAGAAGCGTAACTGCCACGGCCACGAAACCTTATGTTTGAGGGCAGTACAATTTCAACATAATGAGCTCTGATGGGAATATCTAACATCCCTATTTTGTGGAATATTCCAAAAATCTATAAATACAAAAGTACATTCACGGCTCAACGCGTAAAATCGGACTATAGTATACAGTACCTTTTGCAAACTTATAAAGACTGTTAATGGTATTCTCAAGTAAAATATTTTATTGATATTGAGGTACCGGGTAATTGTTTAAATCCAGGTTAAACGATCTGATTACGAGCCCATACCTGTATAGCGACTGTTGATAAGGAAGTAAAAATATATATTGGTGATTTAACCATTAATTTGGTGTCTATTTGTGTTGGAAAGGTATTCATATTGTAAACAGATTTCCAGCTTATAACCAAAATTGACATTACTTAAGTACACTGGAAAATGTTTACCAACTGGATTGGATCTTTTAAGAAAATAAAACAATGAACAACTTGCAAATCAGGTAAACATTTAAAATGGCGAAATCAGGGCATTACAGTCGTTCTGTGCTTGAAGCATCTGATGAAATAAAGGACATTTACTGTGAACCTTGTCATAGAGATGGGAATGTAGCGATAGCTGAGGGTTACTGTAAAGACTGTCCTGAATATCTGTGTGCACAGTGTTACAAGAGTCATCGAAGAAACAGGGGTTTGGCAAATCATGTGCTACTAGACAAGAACTCAATGCCGACAGCTCCAGGATCCATTAGAACAATTTTGGATATTTGCAGGGAGAAGTGCACGCTTCACTCCGATAAAGTGATAGAGCTCTTCTGTGAGACATGTGACAAACTTGGATGTACAATCTGCATCACGCTTGATCACCGTCAGTGTAGGAACGTGAAACATATCCCTGACATTGTCAAAGACTTGAAAAATAGTCAAGAGTTTACAGCATTTTATGAGCACATCAAGTCAACTACAGATAGTCTGTCTGAATTTGAACAAAAAATACAAGCACATGCCACTTCCAACAATGACATGCAAAAACTTGCGAAACAAGAACTTAAACGTCAGAGGGCTGAAGTCAACAAATTTTTTGATGAACTTGAGAGAAAGACGGATGATCAGATTCTAACGATGGAGAAAAGAAACAAAGATGCCCTAAAAGCAGCATCTGACACGCTTAAACCTATGAAAAAAGAGCTAGATCAAATAAAGAATGACATTGAGGCAAAGAAATCGGGACACAATTGTGAGTTGTTTATTTCAATGAAAAAGAGCAAGGAGAAAATGAGGACTTTAGATGATCAATTTAACAAAGTTCAAGGGGAACTAACAATACAACATTATACACTGCTCCCATCAGAACAGATCCAGGCAATGATGAAAACTGTTACAGAGATCTGCAGAATATCAACAGCCACAACCACAAAAGATGTTGGCAGAACACCAACAGCGAGAAGCAATACAGAGGTTGGCAGAACACCAGCAACCAGAACCACTGCAGAGGTCTGCACAGCCAGCCTTCAGGCAGTGATTGATATTAAAACTAGCAAAGACAAAGAAGAGCCTATTATATTTGGTCTCACCATAATACATGGACACTACTGTGTTGTATCAGACCATGGTAATAACAGTATTAAAGTGGTTGACACAAAGAGTAAGCAAGTGACCTCGGAGATAGGCATTGCATCAAAGTACATCTGGGGGGTGACATCAGTAAGTGATGATCAGGTTGCAGTATCAGTAACAATGTCAGACTGGAGTTACCAAATCCAGTTTTTCTCTGTATCAACATCTGGAGTCATAAGGAGTACCAACCAGGTGAATAATGTTAATGACTTTTATAAGGACATGGTTCATTGTAAAGGTAACATTTATGGAGTTCCTGGTTCAAAACCGAACATTGATGTCCTCAGTATGAAAGGGAAGATCATCAGAACAATCAAAACAGATGACAAAGGTGATGATCTGTTTGGTTATATACAAAGTATAGCTCTGAGTCCTGATGGACAAACAATTTATGTAACACATAGTCTGAAGAACAGTGTTACCAGTTTGACATTGGATGGAAAAGTCAAGGCCATCTGTACTGACCAGGACCTGGAGAAGCTATATGGTATCACTGTGGACAAGCATGGCTATGTATATGTAAGAAGCCGTGGTACAAACAACATTCAGCAGCTTACTGCAGACCTCAACAAGGTCCAGGTTCTCATAGAAGATGTTGATGGGACTGAAATTACCTACTCAATCACTGAGAACAAACTTTACATGAGTGTTAAGGACAAAATCAATGAATATTCCTTAAATTTTAAATAAACAAACTACTCATTATACCAAGTTGTAATGAGAAAGTTCTCAGAACCTTAGGAAATTGCTGAACCTCCTGCTATATGACAATGTTGGTCAGCTGTTAACTAATAAGTTAAACTATTGTTCTGTTTATGCTTTTTGAATTTATTAATAGATAAAAGTATTGTTTTGATCCTGTACAGTTTTTCAACCAGTTCCGGTTAATTCATATATTCGTTGATAAAAATATACTAAAAGCATTAATCAGAACTTTTTTTGTTGTTTAATAATAAGCAAAATATCTCACTTAAAAGATGCTGAGTTTATTTTACTATCTGCATTTATTTACTTTTTCACACGTAACAACTTTTTTATTTGACATATTCACAAACAATCATGCAAAAGGTTCAATACCGAGGTATCGTTGAATTTCACACGGGTGTATTTTCACACAGAAGTCTCAAATAATGTGTACACTATCATCGGCTATGGCATAAATTCCTGCAATTGCTTATTTTTGTTGAGTTATAATTTAGCAGTGTTATATTTCATTTTAGTTCATATTAGCACATACCTTGCGTGAAATGTATGAAATTTAAACATGCGCAAAATATATGATATCATTATACTGTCAAACATGTTTTCAAAGACCACTTAGGTAACAAGAGCTGTCAGAGAAGACAGCATGCTCGACTATTCGAATCATTTGAAACAAATGCAATTTGAAGATTAAAACAATAACAACTATGGCCATATATTGATGTGAAATCAGGAAAAATATTAACAAGTGAATGGTAAGGGAGAAATTTATTTCAAATAACAGAAATAATTCCTTAATGTACCATAAATATTAAACTGAATAGGGGAATAACTATGAAATATTTCTGAATTTGTTAGAAAACATGTTAGTAATTTTTTATGAGAGAAATTTACTTTTAGTCAAATATCAATCACTTCAGTAATGTTACAGAAAAAAACTGAAATGAAAATATAATGGAAGTTTGAAGTTGATACCTTAAGTATTTTGTGCAAAGTTATCGATGAAGTGCACTTAAGTGAAAATATAAGTAAAACTAGAAATGTGTCCATAGGACACAGATGCCCCCACTATGCATCATTTTCAGACACTCAAGTGAAATGATGCGAATAATAGCATTTCAAAGACAGTGATGTTGGAGGAATTATAAGAGTATACATAAACTTGAAGATCAAGTAAATTAATTGTATTTGTGGCACTGTTGTCTTCACATTACGGAAATGTCTGGTGGTAATGCAATGCAATGTCATAGTGAACATTTGTGCCAAGTTATTTTGAAATTCCTTCATTCATAAGAGTTATAACCTGAACAAGTAAATTCAAGTTTAAGTAACTGTGACCTTGACCTTGGACTTACATGCATGGGTAATGTACGCAACACACCGCCTTGTCATGGTGAACATTTGTGCCAAGTTATTTTGAAAACCCTCCATTCAAAACAAAGTTATAGCCCTGACAATTAAATTCTATTTTTAGTAACAGTGACCTTGACCTTCGACCTACAGGCATGGGCATGGTACACGACACACCACCCTGTTATGGTGAACATTTGTGTCAAGTTATTTTGAAATCCCTCCATTCATAACGAAGTTACAGCCTGGACAAGAAAATGCTATTTTCAGTAACAGTGACCTTGACCTTGTATCTACAGGCATGGGTATTGTGCGAACACATCGCCTTGTCATGGTGAACATTTGTGCCAAGTTATTTTGAAAACCCTCCATTCATAACAAAGTAACAGCCTGGACAAGAAAATTCTATTTTTAGTAACAGTGACCTTGACCTTGGACCTACAGGCTTGGGCATGTACTTGACACACCGTCTTGATATGGTGAACAATTATACCAAGTTATTTAAAAATCTAATAAGAAATAACAAAGTTACAGAGCGGACAAATTTTGCAAGAAAATTCTATTTTTAGTAACAGTGACCTTGACCTTGGACCTACAGGCATGGGTATTGTACGCGACACATCGCCTTGTCATGGTGAACATTTGTGTCAAGTTAATTTTAAATCCCTCCATTCAAAACGAAGTTAAGGGCCAAGTGTATATTTTGCTTAACACTAAATGTAAGTGAAAAAGGGGCATAATTTGAAAAAATATTGGAAGCAGGGTTAAATGTCTTGTTGGTTATGATGTAGATTTTGGTGGTGAAAATATATTTCAAGTTTCAAGGCAATATCTCAAGTAGTTTTAAAGTTAGGGGCAAAATGCATATTTTGCTTAACACAAAGGGACATAACTTGAAATATAATGACAGCAGAGTTATGGGTCTTGTTGGTAGTGATGTAGAATTTGATGTCGAATATATATTCCAAGTTTCAAGTTGATATCTCAAGTAGTTTATAAGTAGTTTGTCGACGCCGACACCGGGGCGAGTAGGATAGCTCCCCTATTCTTCGAATAGTCGAGCTAAAAACTTAGGTAAAAACATAGAAGAGGTCTTTGAAGGCAGGTGTTCTTTGTTCAAAGGTGAACTTGCTTTTAAATCAAGTAAGTGTGACAAAAAAAATCTGGTCTCTTTCCACTGGTGTTCTTTGCTCACATGTGGTCTTAAGCACAGTTTGGACTGTACTACAAAATTATTTTAGAAGCGTACCTTTTCTACAGATCCACAACCGAGAGTAACCTTCTTGGTTTCCGGTAAAGCTGGTGAGAATTTTATCTTCTCATCTTTCAAGACTTTAAGTGAGACAGTAATAATCACCTGAAAACACAGGACACACATTAGCTGCCATGTTAATAAAGAATTGAATCAATATTTTATTGTGTTCATCAGGGTATGGAAAACATAAGGGTGGGCTTAACCCTTACTTTTAACGATCCAATTTTCATATCTTGATAACATTATAAAATATAGAGTCAATATTTATATTTACTCTCATAAATATTCTCAATTCTTTATTATCAATATATTGACAAAAATTTTTGAATGACTGTTGGAACAGCCTCATTGATGACAAAGCAAAAGAAAGAAAGACTAGAATGTTGTGTTCCGTGGAACACATGTGTCGCCTGCATGGAAAAAGTTGAAATGTGGGCCTATGTTTAATCATAACAAATATAATAAAAATATTTTATTTAAGTTGATTTCAATACTTCACAACTAAACGTATGTGTCATCTAAATTGCATTTCAAAGGGGAATAACTGAAACCTGAGTTATCATCTTCAAAAATTGCTTTGTAAATGCAGATGAGTTATTCAAAGTATTAAGTGAATTGAACAAGTACTTTCCATTTTACAGGCAACATTAAGTTTCATGTTTAAGTTGCATTTGAAAGGTGCATAACTAAAAAAATATTGAAACTGGAGTTACATGTATCATACTTGTCGTCACAGATGGCATCGTTCATGCTGATGATATAGGTATAAGTATAAGTATAAGTGAATAGGACAAGTACTTTCAAAGTTATAGGCAACATTAAGTTTCAGATTAAAGTTGCATTGAAAGGGGCATAACTAAAAAAATATTGAAACTGGAGTTATTATTCTTGTGGTCACAGATGGCATTGTTCATGCTGATGATATATTCCAAGTATGAAGTGAATTGAACAAGTACTTTCCATTTTACAGGCAACATTAAGTTTCGTGTTTAAGTTGCATTTGAAAGGGGCATAACTAAAAAAATATTAAAACTGGAGTTATCATTCTTGTCGTCACAGATCATGCTGATGATATATTCCAAGTACGAAGTGAATAGGATAAGTACTTTTAAGTTATAGGCAACATTAAGTTTCAGGTTAAAATTGCATTTGAAAGGGGCATAACTAAAAAAAATTGAAACTGGAGTTATCATTCTTATCTTCACAGATGGCATTGTTCATGCTGATGATATATTCCAAGTATGAAGTGAAAAGGACAAGTACTTTCAAAGTTATAGGCAACATTTAGTCTCATGTTAAAGTTGCATTGGAAAGGGGCATAACTCAAAAATATTGAAACTGGAGTTATCATTCTTGTCGTCACAGATGACATTGTTCATGCTGATGATATATTCCAAGTATGAAGGGAATAGGACAAGTACTTTCAAAGTTATAGGCCACATTAAGTTTCATGTTAACGTTGCATTTGAAAGGGGCATAACTCATAAAATAGTGAAAGAGGAGTTATCGTTCTTGTTGTCACGGATTGCTGTGTTCATGCTGATGATATATTCCAAGTATGAAGCAAATCGGACAAATGCTTTTAAAGTTATAGGCCACATTAAGTTTGATGTTTAAGTTGCATTAGAAAGGGGCACAACTCAAAAAATAGTGAAGAGGAGTTATCGTTCTTGTTGTAACGGATAGCTGTGTTCATGCTGATGATATATTCCAAGTATGAAGGGAATAGGACAAGTACTTTCAAAGTTAAAGACCACATTAAGTTTCGTGTTTATGTTGCATTTGAAAGGGGCATAACTCATTAATAGTGATAGAGGAGTTATCGTTCTTGTTGTCACGAATCACAGTGTTTATGCTGATGATTTATTCCAAGTATGAAGTGAATAGGACAAGTACTTTCAAAGTTATAGGCCACATTAAGTTTCATGTTAAAGTTGCATTTGAAAGGGGCATAACTCATAAAATAGTGAAAGAGGAGTTATAGTTCTTGTTGTCACGGATCGCTGTGTTCATGCTGATGATATATTCCAAGTATGAAGTGAATAGGACAAATACTTTCAAAGTTATAGGCCACATTAAGTTTCATGTTAAAGCTTGGGGACTACCGGACGACGCCGACAACACCGACGCCGACGGACAATAGGATCCCTATGTGTCTACCTGCTACTGCAAGTGACACAAAAACACACTTTTCACATCGAATCGGAAATAGTCTGACGAAAGACTTTTATCATTACTACAGCAGTAAAGCGAAAGTGCGAGTACAAATATTTGAGGTTTGAATGATTGCTAACTGACAACTTCTGCGAAATGAAGTATAAACTAACTGATGGATGAAAGAAATTTACATAAAACTTTAACTATGGTGGTACTTTGTGGCTAGTGCTTGCTTCTGTTCTGTTTCTGGAACTTACATCCCAACAAAATGTCCTGTATTTGTAAATTTTGCAGTGGAAAAATAATATAAAGAATGGTTACCTGTGATGCCAGGAATTTCTCTCCCGATGAACAACCTACTGTAATAACATCCTCGGCATATTCCACAGAATTTACCTGCAATAAAACAATTATATAAGCTTTACAGCACAGGCAAACCCTGCTTAACCAAATTCAGCTATGATAAAGATAACACAGTCTGTCTGTTTCGCCTCAAGAGTTATCTGCTTATAGATTTTTCAAACAATAATTCATCTTAGCCCACTTCGTTGAAGAGAAATATTTACAAATCAACATGTTCATGTGCCACAACAAATCAGTATCAGTTTTACCTGTGATTTTGTGACAATGTTAAGTCCATCAGCCAATTTGTTGAGAACTTTATCAAAGTCATCCTGAATCAGTACTGGAGGTCCATGGAACTGTGGATATTCCTCATTTTGATCCCAATAAAGTGCTGATATGTTGCCAAGGTTACTACCACAGGCATATTCTAAGTTACTGCGATGGAACCGAAGCAAATTTTCTTCAAGCTACAAAAGAAAACTCGTTAAAATTAATTTACATATTTTATTTTTTTCTACTTGGACACTGTTTACTAAACTGCTAGCAATTTGCAGTATTTTTTTAGACTTAAAAAACATTTCCATTTAATATTTCATATTATAAGATACAATTAAGATAATTTTACTTCAAAATATTGCTAAGTTCTTTTTTCATTAAAGCTAACACTCAAAGTTGAAACAGAAAAAGAAATTGTTAAAAATTGTAGATAGTTTTCACACGCTTCAAAAAGTTTTGAAAAAAGATGTTTCCCCTTGAACAAGTGCATAACTAAAGGGGTTGGATTTAGGATGGATAAGTGAAGGCAAAACAAATGAATGAACTTCTCATCCCAGCACTTGTTATTCTAAGAATTTTAATCCAGTTGGTACCTTTGTAAACTTGATTCCAGATTCATCTTTAAACTGATTGTGGAGGTCTGTAAATCTCTCTGCAAATTATAAACAAATACTTCAAATTCATTAAAATTCCTGGTGTACAATTTTTTTCATCACACCCATCTTTACTTAAATATCAATATTAGCATTTTACTCCATGGGATATGGATATTATCCATAGACTATAAGTGTAGATCCAGATCAGCTAGCACATCAGTGTGGTCTGATCAGGATCTATACTGTTCACTTTTTCAGTCATTAGGTTTTTTCCAAACAATAAGTGAATAATATAGATCCATATTAGATGGCATAGATGTGCTGGCTGATCAGGATCTACACTGTTCACTTTTTGAGTCATTAGGTTTTTTCCAAACAAGAAGTGAATAGTATAGATCCATATTAGATGGCATAGATGTGCTGGCTGATCAGAATCTACACTGTTCACACATGCAGTAAACCCATATATTCAGGCTTCACACACTTTAAACAACCCAAATGTTTCCTATACCCAAATAAAAACCATCAAATATCAATTTAATCCTTATTTAATATTTGAAACCCTGCTATTACAACCACTATCGAGACTTGGTTAAAGTCATCTTTACTTTGGGACGAAGTACAAATCTGTAGTGTGAGACAGAGTTATGGTGGTTTTAATACATGGGTGGTCTTTATGGGGGGTTTTGCTGCACAGTTTTACCAAATTAAATTCTGACACGACTGTAAAACATCATTCTTTGCTGCCTTTGCTTATGGACCTTTGGAATAAGAATAAGGGGCATAATTCTGTCGATTGTGACATTGAACAATCTATTTTTGCAATGTTAAGAGGAACAGAATAAGAAATGGAGGAATAATAATGAAATGATGAAAAAGGACATGAAATATAAGAAAAACTTGAAAAGGAGGTAAAAACGTGAAATAGAGCAAAAGAACATGAAATGGAGGAAAAGAACATGAAATGGAGGAAGTTTTTTTTTGTTGATTCAGGAAAATTGTGTAAATTACAGGCGTACACCGTCCCGTTGGAGGAAAGCCAGCATGGGTTACACCAATGTATTTCTTCAGATTCAGAGATTCAGAATCTAAACCTCTAACGACTTCTCTGGATCTAGATGAAAAGGAACTCTAGATCTAGTTGAAACAGGGACCTGTGGATCTAGGTGAACCTGGGACCTCCAGATTTAGTTGAACTAGAGATTTTTTAATCTAGTTGAAATAGGGTCTTCTAGATCTAGATAAATCAGGGAATGTCAGACCGCCAGATCTTGTTGAAACAGGGACCATTATTGCCCAACAGAATTCCATCATGTCGGATATTCCTGAACCTTGTACATGTGAAAGATACTTATATTCTTTACCCAGGGAAAAAAGAATGAATTTTATCCAATGTTACGAAGTTACATAAAAAACCTATAGACTATTTAAAGAATATCTTGTATTTGAAAACAACCAGTCCTGATAGCAAAACAGACTTTCTTCTGTGGCTTGTAACCCTTTACCCCATAAATAATCAGTGTTTTGCATGTGCAAACAATGTAGATCTAGAGAAACCATCACATTTGTGCTGTCTGATCAGGATCTACACTGTTTGCTTTTTAATTTATCATGTTCATTAGGTTGTTTCTGATAAAAAGTGAACAGTGTAGATCCTGATCAGACAGCACAGACATGTCAGCTGATATGGATCTACACTGGTCGCAAATGCAAAAAAAAACACTTATATACAGAAAAACGGGTTAACACAGGTTATAGTTACCGTGTTAGCTTGAGTCAAAAATGTAAATAAATGCTGAACTGAGGGTTTTGACATGAGGATACAAATACCAATATCAACAATAGACCACCCATTGGTGTATTGAATATATGTCATATGCAGCTTAACCCTTTCCTCTATATATATGCATTTATATGCATCTGCAACCAGTGTAGATCCAGATCAGCCGGCACATCCATGTCATCTGATCAGGATCTGCACTGGTTGCATTTTGGTCAGAAATAACTTAACAAATCAAATAGCAAACAGTTTAGATCCTGATGAGGTGGCATGGATGTGCCGGCTGATCTGGATCTAAACTGCTTGCCTATGCAATAAAGGTGTCTATGGAGGCAAGGTTAGATAGTTATACATAGTTACAGCACAATCTCAGCTTAAATGTCCACCCTGCAATATTCTTAGCCAATGCCAATTATGAGATGGCAGACAAGATACAAAAGAATACCGGTAGTGAAAAGTCTATTTTATTCATAAATTCAAACTAAGACAAAAATGTCTACAAAATGGAAAAAACAAAACATGTCCATGACAGTATTTCATTTGTCAATAAACAACATAAATCTAATTTTATATTTGTACAAGGAAGTGAAAATGATAGCTCTGTCCAAAAGTACTGAAAATCATAACGATAATAGTCAACATTGCTCATGGCACAATTTTCAAAAATCAAGCATGGAGACCAGTCTCTCCATTTATAGGTCTTTATGGCCTGGGCCAACAGTGTAGATCCAGATCAGCTGGCACAACCATGCTGTCTGATAAGGATGTGTGCTGTTCGCTTATTGATTTATTAGGTTATATCTGATCAAGATATGAACATTAATGTAGATCCTGATCAGGAAGCATGGATGTGCCGGCTGATCTGGATCTACACATGCATATATATGAAGTAAAGGGTTAACTTGAATTTCATGGATGTAACTGTATAATATGTCATTCATAGAAATTTTGTAAAATATAACCATTTTTATTTATAATCAAGAAAACATTTATTTAATTGTAATTCTTTGGTAATAATTGCTTTCTTTAAGTTTATTAGAGTCCATACAACAGAAATATGCTACCGGGTATTATTTTTATAAGGTATCCATTAATTCCAAGTTTTAAGAATAAAATTACCATCGGGGTATTTTATGTATATGTGCATTTAGCATAAGAAAACAAAGCAATCTACCTAGAAGACTCATTAAGTAAACCCTTTTCTCCACACGCACAGGTTTTATCGCAGGTGCCACCAGTGTAGATCAAGATCAGCCGGCACATCCGTTCTGTATGATCTGCACTGTTAACACTTTGGTCAGAAATAATCTAATACATCAAACAAGGACGTGCCAGCAGATCTGGATCTAAACTGTCTGCCCATGCCATAAAGAAATACTATGGAGGAAAAGTATATTGGAAACAACTATACTACACATGAAATTACAGTAGAGCGCTCTACACTTAGTCTTATTACTTACACATACTATTTTTTACTTGGAAAAAGTTTCTATAAGAAACAACATTTCATTATATTGACTAACAACACAGGCATCAAAACAACATTCAGAACACAACATTTACAGAGTAACAAGACAGCTAACCTAGGAGATTTCTGGTTTACCATCTATTTCATATTTACAACTTTTATGACAAACAGTGTAGATCAGGATTAGCTGGCACATCCATCCCTTCTGATCTGGATCTACACTGCTTGCTTTTAGATTAGGTAATTTTAGACCAAGGTGAGACCAGTGTAAATCCAAATCAGATTGCAGGTATGTATTAGCTCATTTGGAGTTGCACCACTCGCACATAAAACCAGTATATATGAAGAAAAGGCTTGATTCAGCACTATGAAAATTAAAAAACTTAATACAATGTATGTACACACTTCAAGTTTTATTTATCACCTGTTTATACTTAAACTTTAAAGGTTCCAAGCCATGTATCAGTGACGAAAATATCAAGTGTTTTCAAATATCAAAAGTTGTTATTTAAACTGTAGAAGAACCATAAATAATTTAAAATCAATATAATATTTGTACACTGTCAATGTATAAGACAGTGAATTTATATAAAAGCCAAGGTTGGTATAGCATAACGAACACAGTAAAATTCACTTACAACAGATGCTAAACTAAAATGCACCGATTAGTCCAAAACTTGTGTGAAATTCTCAGCGGTCCAGTCATTTATATGCATTATATAGTGGTACAATTAATATTAACAACATCTGAGACATTGAAGTGTTCGACCTTGAACTGTGAATAGACAGCTTTAACCCTTTCCTCCGTAGATACACCTTTATTGCTAGGGCAAACAGTGTAGATCCAGATCAGCCGGCACATCCATGCGGTCTGTTCAGGATCTGCACTGTTTGCTTTTTGATTCATTATTTCTGACCAACATGCAACCAGTGCAGATCCTGATCAGATGGAATGGATGTGCTGGTTGATCTGGATCTACACTGGTCGCACATGTGTAAACATGCGTTTATACAATGTATGGAGGAAAGTGTTAAAAACTAAATTTCTGTGGTAATCAAAAAAAAAATTCTATATAAAATCGATGCATGCACTTCCTATGCACTGTCACAATGGTATTTTTGTTCCCGAGTTTTATCTTTTATTTAAATCATATTCTACCATTACAATGATATGTAGCTAATATTGTCGTACAAGATGGCGATTGCCAACTGAAAACTGTGCGAGAACTAGGTATATATTGGCCCAAGAACTTAAAACTCAAGATAATTGTACATACTGGTAAATGTGTTTTGAGAAAATTTAAGAGCACATTCAAGAATCCACAAAAATGTTGTTTAACGATAAAACCCAAGTATAGAATAATGAATTTTCAGTATGAAACATGATTTCTTGTTACACATATACACGTATAGTAAAGAACAGCATGAAAATAAATGTTATCTGGCTTAAAAAAAACAACAGTTATTGATTTCAATAATTTGTTCCTAAAGAAAACTTTGTTCAAACTAGAATATGTTATTGGAAACTGATGCCCCAACTGCTTCAACAACATTTGTTATAATAAAGGGCCATAACTCTGGTAAAAAAAAGCTGCTGGAAAAATCCTTTTGTTACGATCATCAACACATCCTGCTTAATCATATGTAAAAGATTGAATGAAATCTGCCTACTAGTTTAGGAGGAGTTGATTCCACAAGATTTGGTGACATACACAAGTACAGATGGACAGATGAGTGCAACTCTATATGCCTCGCACTTTGTGGGGGCATAAAAAACATAATGACTACCCAATAACCATTTACTCCATATGGTTTTATTGTGTGCATGTACAATGTAGATCCAGATCAACGGACACAGCCATCTACCTCTTATTTATATTTACACTGTTTGCTTCTCGGTCACAAATATCCCAGTGAATCATAAAGTGAACAGTATAGATCCTGATTAGATGGCACAGATGTTCACTGATGTTCACTGAATAACAGCCCAATACACAAAGTAAAAGGCTAAAAAGTTAATGTTGCTACAACAATTTCATTACAAAATTTCAATCCAACAAAAACAGAAATTAATTATGTACAAGTATTTCTGTATATATCCAACATGACAAAAATTCTTATAAAAAAATAACATGGTTATAAACAAAGCAACCTAACAACATTTGGATGCCTTCATCAAATGTAACGAAATTTAGCATCTGAATGAACACATCATACTTAAGTGAACACATGTACAAGACGCCGCAATTCGACGAATCTAGGTTATCTTCTGAAAAAGGGGGATAACTATGACAAAATAGTCAAGAGTTATGAAACTTGTCCTGATAATTGCTATTGTGATATCAGACAACAATCTTAAGTTTCAAAGCTTTATCTTGGATAGTTAATGAGAAAAATTGAACTCAAGAAAATCTTAGTGAAATGTTGACACCCAATAATACCTTCTCCACATTCAAAATCTTACAATTTTATTTTATGACTTGTTTGGCAGCAATAATTTATCTGTATGTAAATAAAATTTGATCAGGTGGCAGTTAATAGAAATGTAGAAACAATTTTCCTTTCAACCCTTTGAATTAGTTTCCTAAATTGAAATATCTGCAGGGTCAGACATTAGACATTTAGAGGGGTTCATTTTGGGCAATCTTGCTGTAGTTACATGTTAATATCTAAATATCTAGCATAAATCACCATGGAATCGGGAAAATATTGTTGCCCAAAAAGGGGGTTCAAACAACCACACTGAACCCATGCTGGATGTGCTCTTTTCTATACATGTAGTCCAGCCACTGGATTAAGCACTACATGTATTCTGGAAGCTTTAACCCTTTCTTGCATATAAAGCATGTGTGATCAGTCTAGATCCAAAAACTTAGTCAGCAAATCTGTGCCATCTGATCTGGATCTTCACTGGTTGCATCTTGGTCAGAAATAACCTGACAAACCTAGAAGCAAACAGTGTAGATCCTGATCAGACAGTGCCAGCTGATCTGGATCTAAACTGCTCGCCCACCAAGGTGTACCTATGGAGTAATGGGTTAAAATGTGAAAACAAATTATTCAACCTGATGTAATGCAAAAATCAAATCTGCACTGACATGATTTAATAACATGACTTTTCATGTTTAAAGATTCTTGACATGCCATGTTATCATTAATTGAAAATTTAAATTTTTAGAGTTTACATTTCTCTAATACCCTTTCATAAACTTGTATCACCTTGACTTCTGTGTTGGGTGTTATTTCTTTAATCCTATCAGTAACAGACAATGATATAAATATAATAACCCTTTCTTTCATATATATACATATTTTTACGCACAGCGACCAGTGTAGATCCAGATCAGATCCAGATCAGCCGGTACATCAGTGCCATCTGATCAGGATCTGCACTGGTCGCATTTTTTGTCAGATATAACATAACAAATCATAAAGCGAACAATTCAGATCCTGATCAGATGATGCAGACGTGCTGGATGATCTGGATCTAAACTGTTTGCCCACGCAACAAAGGTGTGTATATGTAGGAAAGGATTAATCTGTCGTCACAAGATTAGCACATTGGTCAAATCTAAATTCATATGATAATTTAATGTCTTTAACCATATAACCAACCTGCTCATGATTCAAGAAAATCTCATTTTAATCTAACATCATACAGGAAATTCTGGTTCATACCATTATATTCACAAAATCTCTGGGGAACATCCTATGTCACATGACTCAATCACATGATCTGAAGATGATCATGTGACATTGTATTGCGATTTCTTCTCCCACCATTCCATGAAGTCCCGTAAACAACTAACATTAGATAGAACAATCATATTTATTCCATTGTACTAATGAAATCTCCGCTGAGCTGACCATCCTGTCACATGACTTGATCTCATGATCAGACAATGATCATGTGACATTTATAAATTCCAACATCTAACAAGGATATGATTATTCATTCTGCTCTCGAAATCTGCCCCTATATCCAATGTCACGTGATTCAATCACATGATTGGTAATTTATCATGTGACAGTATTATATGCTCTGTAGATCTTCTCCGCTTCTCTGATACCGCTCATGTAAGCTCCGGCTAAAGTCTGGTGATACTGTTTGTGTGTAGCCTGCAACAAACACGTGATTTTCAAGTTAGTTCAACTGGTCAGGTTAAATGGGTCAATTTAACCAATCAGAAGACTGGCCAGATACAACATTTAATTTGACCAATAAAAATTGCTCGTCACATTAATTTTGTTTTGTCTCATCTGGATTTATATTGTTAGCTTCTTGGTCAGACATTATATAATGAATCTAAAAGCAAACAAGTGTACATTCTGATAAAAAGATCTGTGTGTGCTGATCTGAATCTACACTGTTTGATAATTGACCTTACGCTGGCCGTTTGACTGACAGTGCAATTAACCAATCAGAGTATCGCGCTGATAAACCTTGTTACTATCCGCAATTTTGTCCGTCAAACTGACCAGCTTGTCTTACATCAAATGTTCAAGTTTATGTTTAGAATTTCATTAATAATGGTGAAAAGGTGCTGCTACGACCACTGCAATTCTGACACTAGATATCCGGAGAGGCAAGCGAATGGAAGTAGGTTTATTCCATTCCCTAAACCAACAACAAATGTGGATCGAGAAAAAAAGCTAAACATATTGATTAACTGATAAATCTTGGGACTTTTTAAAAATGATTAATTAGATAAAAGATATTTAGGGGGATAATTTATTCTAAAGTTCAAATGACCATGGTGGTTTATGTTTTAATTTACATCGAAAACTTTATTTTTTGATAAAGCTTAAAAGCCACATCAAATGATTGTTATAATACGATAAAAATAATAAAAATAATTTGCATCTGTCAATCGCAGGCCAGTATTATATTCGTTGCCATCTCTAGTATTGTATCATAGAGTTGTAATATTAATCAATGTAATTAAAATTATTAAAAGGTTCACCACATTTACCGTCATTAAATCTAGATTTGGTAAATCATCATAAATCGCTAGTCTCTAATACATTCACTCTTTTATGAAAAATAACAAATAATACTCTTTAACTATAGTATTATAGTAATACACTATTCATTAAGGGTATATTTGGTATAAATTCTTATGAATAAATCAGATATAAATTTGTTAAAACCAGCAAAACAGTTTAAAATAATAACCATTTCAAGTGAATTAACAGGTAGGGTATACTAGAAATTTGTTTTTCATGGGAGAGGTTGAAATGTCTTTAATAATATGGGTTGAAATATCTTCAATATAAATTTAAGAGTTGAAAAATAAATATGTTTTCATTTTATGGGTTGAAATGTCCAATGGGATAGGGGTTGAACAGTCTTCATTAAGAGGTTGAAAAGTCGATGGGTTAAAAATTCTTCGTTTTGAACGATGGGTTGAAAATAATGTCTAGCGGTTGAAATGTCCGTCACCCTTTAATTCTATTATGTTTCCGTCATTGTGTGTTATTAAATCTTCCAAGTAACATCCTGATATAAAAGCTTGTGCTTTTTTGTTTCTTTCGTGAGGATAAGTTACATTTTAAAGTAATTTATTCCAAGATAATCAGGTATGTTTGCAAGCGTAGCGACTCAATTAAACCATTTTGTTTGACGGACATCGGAAGAGTTGTTCCGCTTGAAAATCGGTGGGCGCGGTTATCGACGCTCCAGCGTAAGGTCAATTGGGTAACAGCCATATTGCATGGAGGTAATGGTAAACAGTGCACAAAATGAATGGAAACCAAACAACTTCATGTTAAATCTGCATGCTTGACAAAAATTATTACCTTTACAGTGATAAGCACAGTTAATTTCACATTTGCAACCAGTGAAGACCCAGATCAACCTGTACATCCACATATTCTGATCAAGATATTTACTTTTCCCTATTTAAACAATCTATGTTAGCGAAACACCCATATACACTCAACCAAAGTTCTAATTGGTCATTAATTGTATATGTTTACAATGAATGCTAGTTTCGTTTCTTCCCTACGTCAAGAGAGGTTGTGGAAATAACTGTTTTGTCTTAAAACCAATTATTTAATGTCTTTTTAATCTTTATTGATTGTTTTCTTAAATGAATTCAATACCATTTACTTACACCATAGGGTCAAAATAAGAACAGTCTTTAAATGAAAAGGAGGTTATTTTAAAATTGGATACTTTGAAAGGGATTTATTTAAACAGAAGTGCTGTTGATTAATTCGATTTTCTGTTTTTCCTACTAATGAGGGGTCCTATTAAAACAAAACAAGAAATAAATAGCAAATTTCTGTTTGCTTGACCTTTTTATGCAACAAATGCATTTTTAGCCAAATTAAGGGTATGTTTCGCCAAACTGTTCCAAGGTCAATTATTACAAGATTAAAGCTTAAGTTGGAGACTGTTGTTGGCATATGATTATAAGTAAAGAGTGAATTCAATGTCTTTCTAATTAAAAAATATGGACAAAAAGTGACCAATTAGAACTTTAATTGAGAGTATACAAAGAAAAGGAAAAAAAATCAATGAAAAGAAAGGACAGTCCACCATTGGTGGTTGATTAGATCAACGGTAAATTTTCAAAAACAACAAAACTTGTTATAATATGGGTTTTATTGCATGTGTGACCAGTGAAGATATAGATTGACTGGCACTTCCCTGCTGTCTGATCTAATTCTAAAGTGGTCACTTCTTGGTCAGAAATATAACCTAATAAACAAAAAATCAAACAGTGTAGATTCCAATCAGATTTCACAGATGAGCCAGGTGATCTGGATCTACACTGTTTACCCACGCCAAAAAGGCGTATATATGGAGTATAGGGTTGATTATCCTTACCTCTCCGGCAAAGAAAATCTTGTTGTCCAGATCTTGTTCCATGTTATCAAAGGCCCCAGCACCGCAGTTAGTTGGTATGTATGAGTACGACATCCCGACATGTTCCATCTTGTACCAACGAGACACATAGTATTTTGTTGGCTGGGGAACATCCTGAAATGATCACAAAGTTTTTACAACAACATATTATAAACCCTTTTTTCGCAGGGGCATATCTAGAGAGGTTTTATTATAAGTGGGTTTGCTCAAACCCCCTTTTTAGGCAGCAGTATTTAACTTTCATGGGCATTTTGGCCAGAAAGTTGGAATTTAACAGTCACATAACTATCCTAAGACAGCCCCAAACTAACCCCTTTCTGAAAATCTTACATTCCACCCTGTTATCTCATGGGATATAGTTTATATACAAATATTTGAAGATCCAGATCAGCCTGCACATCTCTGTAGTCTGATAGGATTTGTGCTGTAATAACATTGCATCCTGGACATAAAAAGGGCAGGCTACTCTGAAAAGCAGGGAGCTACTAGGAGGGGGCATGTCTGTACTGGTTGCATCTCGCTCAGAAATGACCTAATGAATCTAAAAGCAAACAATGTAGATCCTGATAAAATGGCATGGATGTGCCGGCTGATCTTGATCTATACTGTTGGCCCATGCATAAAGGAGTATCAATAGAGTACAGGGTTAATTACTACTTGCTTGCTGCAAACAGTTCAGCAAAATGGAATTCTTTTGTAGCAAATTTTTATCAAACACTGTTGGCAAAATCACTATATGCATCGATTGGTAACACAACCAACCTGTTTAGGGAACACAGCTTTCAGGGTATCTATACACATCTGTACGATTCCCGCATCCCGTTTCTTATTTAAAACTTCCACAGCATCACTAGATATGTATGTGGCCAACATCGCTTGATCATCCTGTAATATTCACAAACCGACCATTTCATTTAATTGTAATTTTAACCCTTTCCTCCATATAATATATGCATTTTTAAACATAAGCGAATATTTTATTTATGGTGTTATACCCACAGGAAAGTTCAAGAATTCTGGATCCATCAGGAATATGATTTATATCTTCATTTGAAATTTACAGAAAACCCAAATGTGAAAACTTAACCCTTTACTCTATATATAGAGGTTTTATCACATGTGAACAGTATAGATCCAGATCAGGCCACTCATTCATTCTGTCTGATCAGGATCTACACTAAGCTTCTTCGGCAAAAATAACGTAAATTAATGTATCTAAAAAGTGAACATTGGTATTACATCACCAAGACTATAGAATGGTCGCTTAGTCTTGTGACTACGAAAATAAAAGTTGTGTAGAATTCACAATATTATTTCAACATGTGTATGCTTATACTATAAAGGAAACTGCTTATAATTGTTCAGTAGGATCAGACCTTAAAAGTGTAGAATCCACAACATTATTTCTGATCCTTTATCAGACCACATCCATGGTTGATCTGGATCTATACTGTTCGCCCATGGATAACAACCATATCCCAAAGAGTAAAGACCTAGCCGAACTACTAGCTTCAGAAAAGAAAGCCTATTTAGGAATAATGCTTTCTTAGAATGGATTTTGTTTTACCTGTGAAACATCGTAGAAGACATCAAACAAGCCAGGTGTTGTTGAGGTAGAGAGTATCTGGCCAAACATTGTCGTGCCTTTTATGGTTTGACTCCAGAAGTTGCTGGGAAACTGTAGCAATACCTGAAAAACAAATAACAACACATGCCCATGATCATAAAACTAAATCTGAATACCAGTCTCAAATCTCATGTATGTGATTTGCTGAAATGGCAACTGGTCCCCAGTTTAGCCAATCAGATGCTTAAGAATTGAGACTGGTCTCCAATTTTAGTTCTATGATATTGGGCCATGATGTTGTGAACAGTAATGTATCCAAGATCTGTTAGAGGGGTGCCCTTTGAGAGTGTAACGTAAAATGAATGCCCCTAAAAACAAAACCAGAAAATTCATACATCATTTAAAAGAGAAAACTGTCATTTTAGATTGTTTCCAAAGGAACACCTAGCTATGTTAATTCTAAAATAATGTATTCTCATCTGTTGTTTTTATAAATCTTCTCTAATGACAAAAACATTAAAAACATTAATGTTAACTAGGACATTTTTTTTTGGGGGGGGGGGGGGGGCGGGGTGCCACCATCTAAATCCACTGGTGGTAAATTCTTGCTTATTGCAAGGATGATCAGTTGAAGCACTAAGCACAACATCTGTTACATTTGCAGTCACAGCAGACCCATACTGGTCTTCATATATGCAAAGTCTGATCAGGGTTTACAATAACTGAGCTATTCCCTCTTTAATAAATAAGCTAAATTATTAATGTCTTTTTAACACTTAGAACTATAAAAAATCAATGGACTAACTAACTCTGATAAAAAGGAGAGTTCATAATACTCATTCATGGGTACACAAATAATTCTTTTTGGTTGAACAGAAGTCCCATTGATATGCCCACAAAAATATCTGGATTTGCTATAATTATTGTTTTATTCATAATCCACATAGAACCCTTTACATGTACTCCACAGTGAGCAGATTAAAATCAGTCAGCACATCTGAGCCATCTGATCAGGATCTACATTCTTTGTTGTTAGATTAATTTGCTTATTTCCAAGAAGGCAACAGAGTTGATCCAGATCAGACAGCACATCTGAACCATCTGATCAGGATCTACATTCTTTGTTGTTTGAGTGATTTGCTTATTCGCAAGAACTTATTATGTATTGTTATTAAATATTTTGTTATCAAAATTTAACTCAGATATTAATAGATGCCATTTTGAAAGAAAGTGTCAATATTACTTGCAATAACCAAAAATCGTCATAATTCACATTTTTTAACCCTTTACTTCATGAGATATGACATTAATGGCATGAACAGTGTAGATCCAGATCAGCACATCCATGCCATAATTGATGAGCCATTAGGTTATTTCAGACCAAGAAGTGATGACCCAGCAGTGGACGTGACAGCTGATCTGGATCTAAACTGATCACAGATGTTATTATCCTACATACATAGAGAAAGGGGTTAAGATCATGATTAATTTTTAATATAAACCAGACCTTAATATCACTAAAATGAATTTCACAATTTTACCAAAATATCTATATAGTGGTTTAATCCACTATAAGTAAAAGTTAAACTTTATTTCAATACAATACTACAGCCCTTCAGTAACTCGGAGAAATAATTATGACTACCCTTCCCTACTACTGGTTAATCATGGAAGTATAGAAATCTGTCTAACATCTGAAACATAACCAACTGAAATACCTATTAAATTTTATTACAAAATGGTCTCCAATAAACCATCCTTTTACAGTTTAAAATCTTTAACATAATATCTGGTCCTCAAAATCTTCATTGACAGGTGCATCATTTCGTGCAAATAATGGATTAAATGATAAATAGGGCATTTTCCATGTGCAAGTACATGTATTATCATCAAGTTTAAAATATACACTAGTCTACAGTACCTTTTGCTAATATTAAGAATATTAATGGTATTCTCAAGTAAAATATTTTATCGATATTTGTGTTAAATAAGGTTAAACTATCTGATTATGAGCCCATAACTGCACAACTACTGTTGACAAGGAAGTAAAAATATATAATAACAATCATGATTTTAACCTGTAAATTTGTCGTTCATTTGTATTGGAAAGGTATTCATATTGTAAACATTTTTATTCTGATTTCAAACTTGTATTTCCAAAATTGACATTACTTACATACACTGGAGAAAAACTTTTAATTACCAACTGGATTGGATCTTAAACAAAATAAAACAATAAAAAAAAAACTTGCAAATCAGGTAAACATTAAAAATGGCGAAGTCAGGGCAATACAGTCGTTCTGTGCTTGGAGCATCTGATGAAGTAAAGGACATTTACTGTGAACCTTGTCATAGAGATGGAAACGTAGCGATAGCTGAGGGTTACTGTAAAGACTGTCCTGAATATCTGTGTGCACAGTGTTACAAGAGTCATCGAAGAAATAAGGTTTTAGCAAATCATGTGCTACTGGACAAGGACTCAATGCCGACAGCTCCAGGATCCATTAGAACAGTTTTGGACATCTGCAAGGAGAAATGCACGCTTCACTCCGATAAAGTGATAGAGCTCTTCTGTGAGACATGTGACAAACTTGGATGTACAATCTGCATCACGCTTGATCACCGTCAATGTAGGAACGTGAAACATATCCCTGACATTGTCAAAGACTTGAAAACTAGTCAAGAGTTTACAGCATTTTATGAGCACATCAAGTCAACTACAGATAATCTGTCTGAATTTGAACAAAAAATACAAGCAAATGCCACTTCCACCAATGAAATGCAAAAACTAGCGAAACAAGAACTTAAACATCAGAGGGCTGAAGTCAACAAATTTTTCGATGAACTGGAGAGAAAGATGGATGATCAGATTCTAACAATAGAGAAAAGAAACAAAGATGCCCTAAAAGCAGCATCTGACAAGCTGAAACCTATGAAAAAAGAGCTGGATCAAATAAAGAATGACATAGATGCAAAGAAATCAGGACAAAATAGTGAGTTGTTTATTTCAATGAAAAAGAGCAAGAAAAAAATGAGGACTTTAGATGATCAATTTAACAAAGTTCAAGAGGAACTAACAATACAACATTATACACTGCTCCCATCAGAACAGATCCGGACAATGATGAGAACTGTTACAGAAATCTGCAAAATATCAACATCGACAACCACAAAAGATGATGGCAGAACACCGACAGCCAGAAGCACTACCAAGGTTGGCAGAACACCAACAGCAAGAAGCACTACAGAGGTTGGCAGAATACCAGCAACCAGAGCCACTGCAGAGGTCTGCACAGCCAGCCTTCAGTCAGTGATTGACATTAAAACTAACAAAGACAAAACAGAGCCTTCTATATTTGGACTCACCATAATGCATGGAAACTACTGTGTTGTATCAGATGGCAATAATAAAAGGATTAAGGTGGTTGACACAAAGAGTAAGCATGTGACCTCAGAGATAGGCATTGCATCAGAGTACATCTGGGGGGTGACATCAGTAAGTGATGATCAGGTTGCTGTATCAGTAAAATTAGATAGTCCAGGTAAACACAGAATGCAGTTTTTCTCTGTATCAACATCTGGAGTCATAAGGAGTACCAACCAGGTGATTAATGTAAATAACAGTTATACAGGCATGGTTCATTGTAAAGGTAACATTTATGGAGTTTGTGGTTTAGGAGCCATGATTGATATCCTCAGTATGACAGGGGAGTTCATCAGAACAATCATCACAGATGACAAAGGTGCTTATCTGTTCGGTTATCTGGGAAAAATAGCTCTGAGTTCTGATGGACAAACAATTTATGTAACTGATAGTCAGAAGCACAGTGTTACCAGTTTGACACTGGATGGGAAAGTTAAAGCCATCTATACCTACCATGACCTGAAAACGCCGAGTGGTATCACTGTAGACAAGCACGGCTATGTATATGTAGGAAGCTATGGTACTCGCAAAATTCAGCAGCTTACTGCAGACCTCAACAGGGTTAAGGTTCTCATAGAAGATGTGCAAGGGAACGACATTACCTACTCGAGCACAGAGAACAAACTTTATGTGAGTGACAAGGGCAACATCAATGAATATTCTTTAAATTTTAAATAAACAAACAAACTACTTATTATACCAAGTTGTGATGAAAAAGTTCTCAGAACCTAAGGAACTTGCTAAACCTTCTGCTATATGACAATACTGGTCAGCTGTTAACATGTACGTGTAATTAGTTAAAATATTGAGCTGTTTATGCTTTTTGAATTTATAAAATGATAAAAAGTATTGTTTTGATCCTGTATACTTGTTAACCCTTTCCTCCATAGACATACTTGTATTGCATGAGCGAACAGTGTAGATCCAGATCAGCTGACCATCTGTGCCGTCTGATCAGGAACTGCACTGTTCACTTTTTGATTTGCTAGGTTATTTCTGACTAAAATGTGACGAGTCCAGATCCTGTAAAATGAGTTAAAATATTGTGCTTTTTATGCTTTTTGAATATCTTAATAGATAAAATTATTATTTTGATTATGTATACTTGTTAAAATTAAGCCGAAATACATGATGTACAACCATTTTTACCCCAATGAATATGACATTATGATGTCACAAAATGAAGGCATTACGGATGAAATATGTTGGATAAATGAATACATTATAAAAAAATGTGTTTTTACATCAGTTAATATAGAGCAATTTAATAAAATATTATATTATGCTATCTAATGTTTACAAGTTTTCCTAAATACACACCAGCAAAGGGTAAAAGATGTGTCCTCGATAATTACATGACTTTTAACACATGGGGAAATAGTTTAGATTCAGATTATCTGGCACATCTGTGTCATATGATCTGGATCTACACTGTATCATGGTCTAAATCACTTAAAAAATTTAAAACTGAACAGTTTAGATCCAGATCAGACATTATAGATGTTTATGCTGATCTGTATTTACACAGTTGGCCCAAGCAATGAAAGTATACCCATGGAATAAAGGGTTAAAAGAAATTACAGTATTTTATACATTGCTCTACAATAGACCTCAGATTTAAATATACAAGGAAATCTTAGCGGTGTTGATATTTGGTAAGAGTGTAATCAGTGAAAGCACTAAGGCAATTCCAATTAAAGGGACACAACTCTTGAGAGTCAAGAGTAACAACAGCATTTTCTACTCTAAAAACAGGTGCGTAGGAGCGATTTGAACCATAGTCGAACTCGTCCGATAAAAGCACTTCATGATGACACAAAGTCACAGGTATTTATCATTCAATCACAGTTATATCTGTAGGAAATGTTTACATCAGCAATTTGCCATAGTTTTAAGCCGGCAGCAAGTCTCTCAAAATGTCAAATTCATAGATGAAATTTTTGTTTGATAGATCTAGTTTTCCTTGAAAATAATTTCGAAAGTGCATTTTGCTATTTTAATCTCCATTTGCTTCCCCGCTTCTGAGCGGCTATGCCCCCCAGACCCCTTACCAACGGGCAACTGCCTTGTAACCCCTTGTATGGGTCTACAACATGCAAAAAAGATGGTTATGCTGTACTTCAAAACTAGAATTTTATCCACAGGACATGGTTGCACTCCATCTCTTCTCAATAATAAACTTTAGGGCCATTACTACATGTAGTTTTTAGCGTAAGGTTTGAAAATGGGTTCTCTAAAGCAATGCCTCATCTTGATATATTTAAATTCTGTACCAACTGATATCAACATTATAGAGCTAAAGCCTGTAAATGAGAGCCAAAGGAAAAAACAATCCACAAATTCATGACAATTTGAAGGGTCAGAATGAAGCATAAAATAATATTACCTGTCAAGCAGTAATCAAATTGGATGGTTTCAAGATAAGAATGCATAGATGGGCAGGCTGACATGGATCTACACTAGGGCACATGGCTTATGTCATATTCATGCATCTGAAAGCTGACATAAGATGCTTTACAGTGGATACAATATATGGAACACACATATCATCAGAAAAATACATCTTGTGCAAAGTGGCAACAATTTCTATGACCTTTTGAAACAATATTTATATTTAATACAATGTTCCGAATGCTTTGACAGTTATGGCGATCATCTTGTTACTTTCAGGAGATGATTATTGTCAGGAGTAAATGGCCATTTTATATTGTTACCTAAGGAAAGCCTAGCTAAAATTATGTATTATGATCATTTTATTATACATCTACTTTGATATTGACATAAAAAGTAAACTAGGACAATTTTTGTTGGGGAATTGGGGATGCCTTATGTGCCCCTATCTAAATCCACTGTCTTCAGAACACTCAGGGTCTACACATTTTGCTATTGTTATATTTATAATCCACATTTAACCCTTTATTCCACAGTGTGTAGATTAAGATCAGCCAGCATTGATAATATGAACTAAGGCACTGCCTCTTATCGAGCTCTAGCTTTAATAATCTCGGATAATAATTTATATTAAAAATAATTTGTGTCTAACATTAATGAGCCTACTCATGCACGATATAATTACTGTAGGCCTATGTGTTTTTCGAAAGAATTTAAGTCTGCATTAACTATCTCTGAATTCAACTGGACAACTGGCAATCTGACTTTTACTAAACATTTGTGTTTTTAATGTGTAAAACACAAAGGCTTCTTGCTTATATTTTACAACACAAGTGTTTTCCATTACATCGATTAATGCAATATTGAATATTGATAAATTCTTCATTGATACGTGTAATTTCTAATTATTATGTCACATTGTGCATGAAAATTATTATATTATTTTATGAAAAATAAATCTTATTATTAAAATGTTACCTTGATTACACTTGAATTTGTAACTTGCAGTTGCACAAAATTGTGCCATGCTATTCAAATGTATATATATGCATGTAAATGAATAAAGTTAATTTATCTATACCTAAAATGTACTGTTTTAATATACATCAAATTAACATCACATTGAGATTTCAATTTGTAGTGTGATACATTATCTAGATTTTGGGGTACATTTGTGCAGTCATTTGAAAATTTCTCCAAGAATGACAATGCCATAGGAATTTTCAGTTATTAACAATTATAGTAATTTGAAGCTATAGATGCTGTGTGAAAAATATTGTGACAATATGGTACATATTTGGTGACAATAAGGTACATATTTGAGCCAAGTTACTTGAATGTGCATGATAGAATTACTTATTTAAGTTGAAAAATAGTTCAGCTATTGGGCCAAAATAGATGAAATAATCTCAATCAATTAAACATAAACATGTACAATGTCATGTAGTCTGATTATCCATATGTAACACTCCTTTACAGGTCATACTAACTGTTTTGTTACAAAATGCTTCTTTATATCTATGTTCATTACATAAATGAATTGCAGTTGCCAATCAAATCATGAATTGAAAATGTTGTTGGTCCATTTTTTAAAGTGTATAATAACAATGTAAATAGATTATTGTTTGCAAAAATGAACACATCAATTAGAAATAAAAAATGCAATTATTCATAACCACTTTTGGATCTCTGTCTGGTAAGTATTTTATAAATGTATTATATACTGGAAAATGTGAATTTCAAATTCTGAAGCTCATTCCAGTGAGTATTTTCTTGATTTTGTTTCCATTGTAGAAATGTAGGCAAAACTACTTTAAAATGGGTAAATTTCTATTTAAAAAGTACCATATATTAAGAAATGTAAACTTCTGTACTGTTACAATTGCTAAAACATAAACATACAAAAGAAACAAATCATTGTTTTTATTATGAGTGCAACTTCCAGTTTTCTGTGTAAAAGTCCAGCTTAAGCAGATCCAAGTACCGGTATATTCAGATTTTTACATGTATTTAAAGAGGCCAAAATCCCACTGACATGGCAAGAAATGTTTTTCTTCCTCTTCACAGCAATCTACTTTTTTCAACAATTTAAATGATTATGAAAGCTTTGATTTTTTTTATTTTCTAAAACACAACTTTTTGATGCTGAGCAAATTAAGTGACACCATGACTATTTAACAAAATTTGCAAAAATAAAACAAAACAAAACAGACACCTAGTAAATAGTGTATTTGATTATACATCTACCTCACATACATATTTTGATTATGAAATCATGTTGAAATGTGCACATGACAGAAAATATGGTAATAATAGAACACTTTTAATTCCCAAAATGAGCACTAACTTGATATTTGATGCTATTCTTGGTACACATGTATTCTGCTTTCTGGTCAAACTTTTTGGTCCCAACTGATGATAATATATTGGAGATTAACCTTTTCCATGTAAACACATTTATGGCATGGAAAAACTGTGTACATTCAGATCAGCCAGCACATCCATGATGTCTGGTCAGGATCTGCAATGTTCACTTGTTTAAATCATTAGGTTATTTCTGACCAAAAAGTGAACAGTGCAGATCCTGATCAGATGTGCCAGCTAATCTGGATCTACACTGGTCTCACAAGGGTAAAAAGCCATGTCTGTATAGTAAAAGGGTAAATTTCTCTTTTATTTAAAATCTCATATTACTGTGTATTAAAATTAAAAAGGTAATAATACTCTGACAGTAGTTACTTTGAGAAAATTATTGTCTATAAAATTTATAAAACCTGAAATTTCATACAATTAGGACAATCTGTCATGTATTTTGCCAAAATATAAAAAAAATTGTTTCTGGAGGTACCATGTCACATAGGCCACAAGTCAATTCAGGCAGTACTTGTAAGTCTATTGTATATGGCAATCATTGTAAAGAGTTAGTTTTGTTTTAAGATTTACACAAGCTTTTAAAAAATAGTATCATTGTTAAATTGATATCTGAAATATTGTACTTGTCATCCTGAAACTCAAGAACAAATAAAAACATCATCTGATTGTCATTTTTGTCAGGGTGTCACAATGTTATATAAAGTCACAATTTACAACACTTGCAGTAAAAGTCAGAGATGCTAATGCAATCAAAGGTGTCATATTTAATAAAAAAATAAATTTATTTCTAAACAAATTTCCATGTTGGACAATGCAAAATACACAGCTTATGTTGCAACCATCAATATTTGATTCTGTGCTAGATCTATTGTAGACCTAGTGACTTTTGTAGACTAAGGTCATTGATCAAAAGAGCATATTGACATATAAATGATGTCTTTTCTTTTGTTGCAACATTTTGTTAATTGTTTTCCCACCTGTTTAGTCATGATAGTCTTGGACAAAAATCCGGAAAAAGTACATGTTGCTCTGTACAAAATGTCCAATCTATGAAGCAACTTGTTCATGACAAATATTTTATAAAACATCATGACCTGACATAGAACATATACTTAAAATTGATAAAATTTCCTGGGGTACAATTTTGGTTTGTTTTTCGTCACACCCATCTTTAATTAAATATCAATATTAACATTTTACTTCTTGGGATATGGATATTATCCATAGACAATGAGTGTAGATCCAGATCAGTCAGCACATCAGTGTGGTCCGATCAGGATCTACACTGTTCACTTTTTGAGTCATAAGGTTATTTCCAAACAATAAGGGAATAGTATAGATCCATATTAGATGGCATAGATGTGCTGGCTGATCGGAATCTACATTGTTCACACATGCGGTAATCCTATATATTCAGGCTTCGCACACTTTAAACAACCCAAATGTTTCCTATACCCAAATAAAAACCATCAAATATCAATTTGATCCTTATTTAATATTTGAAACCCTACTATTACAACCACCATTGGGACTTGGTAAAAGTCATCTTTACTTTGGGACGAAGTAAAAATCTGTAGTGTGAGACAGAGTTATGGTGGTTTTAATACATGGGTGGTCTTTATGGGGGGTTTTGCTGCACAGTTTTACCAAATTAAATTCTGACACGACTGTAAACCATCATTCTTTGCTGCCTTTGCTTATGGACCTTTGGAATAAGAATTAGGGGCATAATTCTGTCGATTGTGACATTGAACAATCTATTTTTGCAATTTCAAGAGGAACAGAATAAGAAATGGAGGAATAATAATGAAATGATGAAAAAGGACATGAAATATAAGAAAAACTTGAAAAGGAGGAAAAAAACGTGAAATAGAGCAAAAGAACATGAAATGGAGGAAAAGAACATGAAATGGAGGAAGTTTTTTTTGTTGATTCAGGAAAATTGTGTAAATTACATGCGCACACCGTCCCGTTGGAGGAAAGCCAGCATGGGTTACACCAATGTATTTCTTCAGATTCAGAATCTAAACCTCTAACGACTTCTCTGGATCTAGATGAAAAGGAACTCTAGATCTAGTTGAAACAGGGACCTCTGGATCTAGGTGAACCTGGGACCTCCAGATTTAGCTGAACTAGAGACTTTTTAATCTAGTTGAAATAGGGTTTTCTAGATCTAGATAAATCAGGGAATTGCAGACTGCCAGATCATGTTGAACAGGGACCATTATTGCCCAACAGAATTCCATCATGTCGGATATTCCTCATCTGAACCTTGTACATGTGAAAGATACTTATATTCTTTACCCAGGGAAAAAATAATGAATTTTATCCAATGTTACGAAGTTACATAAAAAACCTATAGACTATTTAAAGAATATCTTGTATTTGAAAACAACCAGTCCTGACAGCAAAACAGACTTTCTTCTGTGGCTTGTAACCCTTTACCCCATAAATAATCAGTGTTCTGCATGTGCAAACAATGTAGATCTAGAGAAACCATCACATTTGTGCTGTCTGATCAGATCTACACTGATTGCTTTTTAATTTATCATGTTCATTAGGTTGTTTCTGATAAAAAGTAAACAGTGTAGATCCTGATCAGACAGAACAGACATGTCAGTGGATATGGATCTACACTGGTCGCAAACGCAAAAAAACCCACTTATATACAGAATAACGGGTTAACACAGGTTATAGTTACCGTGTTAGCTCGAGTCAAAAATGTAAATAAAGGCTGAACTGAGGGTTTTGACGTGAGGATACAAATACCAATATCAACAATAGACCACCCATTGGTGTATTGAATATATGTCATATGCAGCTTAACCCTTCCCACTATATATATGCATTTATATGCATCTGCAACCAATGTAGATCCAGATCAGCCGGCACATCCATGTCGTCTGATAAGGATCTGCACTGGTTGCATTTTGGTCAGTAATAACTTAACAAATCAAATAGCAAACAGTTTAGATCCTGATGAGGTGGCATGGATGTGCCGGCTGATCTGGATCTAAACTGCTTGCCTATGCAATAAAGGTGTGTCTATGGAGGAAAGTGTTAAATAGTTATACATAGTTACAGCACAATCTCAGCTAAAATGTCCTCACTGCAATATTCTTAGCCAATTCCAATTATGAGATGACAAAGACAAGAGACAAAAGAATAGTGAAAAGTCTAGTATTTTATTCATAAATTCAAACTAAGACAAAAATGTCTACAAATGGAAAACAAAACATGTCCATGACAGTATTTCATTTGTCAATAAACAACATAAATCAAATTTTATATTTGTACACGGAAGTGAAAATGATAGCTCTCTCCAAGAGTACTGAAAATCATAATGATAATAGCCAACATTGCTCACTTGGCACAATTTTCAAAAATCAAAGAATGGAGACCAGTCTCTCCATTTATACGCCTTTATGGCCTGGGCCAACAGTGTTGATTCAGATCAGCTGGCACAACAGGACCTGTACTGTTCGCTGTTTGATTATTTAAGTTACTTCTGATCAAGATATGAACAATGTAGATCCTGATCAGGAAGCATGGATGTGCCGGCTGATCTGGATCTACACATGCATATACATGGAGTAAAGGGTTAACTTCAATTTCATGGATGTAATTGTATATATTAATGTCATTCATAGAAATTTTGTAAAATGGAACCATTTTTTTTTAAATCAAGAAAACATTTATTTGATTGTAAGTCTTTGGAATAATTTCTTTTTTTCAGTTTATTAGAGTACATACAACAGAAATATGCCATTAATTTCAAGTTTTAATAATAAAATTCCGATTATAGTATTTTATGTATATGTGCATTTAGCATAAGAAAACAAAGCAATCTAGCTAGAAGACTCATTAAGTAAACCCTTTCCTCCACACGCACAGGTTTTATCACAGGTGCCACCAGTGTAGATCAAGATCAGCCGGCACATCCGTACTGTATGATCATCATCAGGATCTGCACTGAAAAGGGGGATAACTATGACAAAAAAGTCTAGAGTTATGAAACTTGTCCTGATAATTGCTATTGTGATGTCGGACATCTATGTTAAGTTTTAAAGCTCTACCTTGAATGGTTACTGAGAAAAAGTCAACTTAAACAAAAACTGTTGTTTTTTTTTTTAAAGAAAACTTTGGTCAGAAATAATCTACTACATCAAACATGGAACAGTGTAGAACCTTATCAGATGGCAAGGATGTGCCAGCAGATCTGGATCTAAACTGTTTGCCCATGCCATAAAGAAATACTATGGAGGAAAAGTATATTGAAAACAACTTAACTACACATAAAATTGCAGTAAACTTAGTCTTATTAATTACACATACGATCTCATACCTGGAAAATGTTTCTATAAGAAACAACATTTCATTATATATATTGACTAACAACACAGGCATCAAAACAACATTCAGAACACAACAGTTACAGGGTAACAAGACAGCTAAACTAGGAGATTTCTGGTTTACCATCTATTTCATATTTACAACTTTTATGACAAACAGTGTAGATCTGGATCAGCTGGCACATCCTTGCCTTCTGATCTGGATCTACACTGTTCGCTTTTAGATTAGGTCATTTCAGACCAAGCTGAGACCAGTGTAAATCCAAATCAGATGACACTTATATACTAGCTGATTTGGAGTTGCACCACTTGCACAGGCTATAAAACCAGTATATATGGAGAAAAGGGTTGATTCACCACTATGAAAGTTAACAAACTAAATACAATGTATGTACACACTTTTGAGTTTCTTTCATCACCTGTCTCATACTTAAACTTTAAAGGTGCCTAGTCATGTAACAGTGACGAAAATATCAAGTGTTTTCAAATATCAAAATTTGTTATTTAAACTGTAATAGAACCATATATAATTTAAATTCAATATAACATTCTTATACAGTCAATGTATTTGACAGTGAATTTTTATAAAAGCCAAGGTTGTTATACCAGAGACACCTTAATTGCTAGGGCAAACAGTGTAGATCCAGATCAGCCGGCACATTTGTGCCGTCTGATCAGGATCTGCACTGTTTGCTTTTTGATTTGTTATTTCTAACCAAAATGCAACTAGTGTAGATCCTGACTAGACGGAATGGATGAGCCAGCTTATCTGGGTCTACACTGGTCGCACATGCGTAAAAATGAGTATGTATGCAGTAAATGGTTAAAAACTAAATTTCTGTGGTAATCAAGTAAAGTACTATATAATATCAATGCAAGCACTTCCCATGCACTGTCACAATGGTATTTTTGTTCCTGAGTTTTATCTTTTATTTGAATCATATTCTGCTTTTACAATTACATGTAATGTTGCTGTACAAGATTGCGATTCCCAACTGAAAACTATGTGAGAACTAGGTATGTATTGACCCAAGAACTTAAAACTCAAGATAATTGTACATAAATGTGTTTTGAGAAAATAAAAGAGCACATTCAAAAATCCACAAAATTGTTGTTTAACAATAAAAGCCAAGTATACAATAATGAATTTTCAGTATGTAACATGAATTCTTGGTACACATATACATGTCTAGTAAAGCATCTGGCTTAAAAAAACAACGGTTATTGATCTCACTACTTTGTTCCAAAGTAATCTTTGTTCAAACTATAATATGTTATTGGAAACTGATGCCCCCACTGCTTCAACAACATTTGTAATAATAAAGGGCCATAACTCTGGTAAAAATAGCTGCTGGAAAACCCTTTTGTTACGATTATCAACACATCCTGCTTGATCATATGTTAACGTTTGAATGAAATCTGCCTACTAGTTTAGGAGGAGTTGATTCCACAAGATTTGGAGGACATACATAAGTAAATCTACGGATGCAGAGATGAGTGCAACTCTATATGCCTCGCACTTCGTGGGGCATATTAAAAAACATAATGACAACCCAATAACCATTTACTCCGTATGGTTTTATTGTATGCAGGTACAATGTAGAGCCAGATCAGCGGACACAGCCTTTTTACCTCTTATCTATATTTACACTGTTTGCTTCTTGGTCACAAATATCCCAGTGAATCATAAAGTGAACAGTATAGATCCTGATTAGATGACAGAGATGTTCACTGAATAACAGCCCAATACACAAAGTAAAAGGCTAAAAAGTTACTGTTGCTGCAACAATTTCATTACAAAATTTCAATCCAACAAAAACAGAAATGATTATGTACAAGTATTTCTGTATATATCCAACATGACAAAAATTCTTATAAAAAAGTAACATGGTTATAAACAAAGCAAACTAACAACATGTCGGATGCCTTCATCAAATGTAACGAAATTTAGCATCTGAATGAACACATCAAACTTAAGTGAACACATGTACAAGACGCCGCAATTCGACGAATCTAGGTTATCTTCTGAAAAAGGGGGATAACTATGACAAAATAGTCAAGAGTTATGAAACTTGTCCTGATAATTGCTATTGTGATATCAGACAACAATCTTAAGTTTCGAAGCTTTATCTTGAATAGTTAATGAGAAAAATTGAACTCAACAAAATCTTAGTGAAATGTTGACACCCAATACATGTAATACCTTCTCCACATTCAAAATCTTACAATTTTATTTTATGACTTGTTTGGCAACAATAATTTATCTGTATGTAAATAAAAGTTGATCATGTGGCAGTTAATAGAAATGTAGAAACAATTTTCTTTTCAACAATTTGAATTAGTTTCCTAAATTGAAATATCTGCAGGGTCAGACATTAGACATTTAGAGAAGGGGTCATTTTGGGCAATCTTGCTGTAGTAACATGTGAATATCTAAATATCTAGCATAAATCACCATGGAATAGGGAAAATGTTGTTGCCCAAAACGGGGGTTCCAACAACCACACTGAATCCATGCTGGATCTGCTCTGATCAATACATGTAGTCCAGCCACTGGATTAAGCACTTTTCTGGAAGCTTAAACCCTTTCCTCCATATAAAGCTTGTGTGACCGGTCTAGATCCAAAAAATTAGTCAGCAAATCTGTGCCATCTGATCTGGATCTTCACTGGTTGCATCTTGGTCAGAAATAACCTGACAAATCTAGAAGCAAACAGTGTAGATCCTGATCAGACAGTGCCAGCTGATCTGGATCTAAACTGTTCGCCCACCAAGGTGTACCTATGGAGTAATGGGTTAAAATGTGAAAACAAATCATTCAACCTGATGAAGTGTAAAAAAGCAAAGCTGCACTGACATGATTTAATAACATGACTTTTCAAGTTTAAAGATTCTTGAAATGCCATGTCATCATTAATTGAAAATTTAAATTTTTAGAGTTTACATTTCTCTAATACCCTTTCATAAACTCGTATCACCTTGACTTCTGTGTTGGGTGTTATTTCTTTAAACCTATCAGTAACAGACAATGATATAAATATAATAACCCTTTCTTTCATATATATACATATTTTTACGCATGTGCGACCAGTGTAGATCCAGATCAGATCCAGATCAGCCGGTACATCAGTGCCATGATCTGGATCTAAACTGTTTGCCCACGCAACAAAGGTGTGTACATGCAGGAAAGGATTCATCTGTTGTCACAAGATCAGCACATGGGTCAAATCTAAACTCATATGAACATTTAATGTCTCTACCCACATAACCAACCTGCTCATGTAAGCTCCTGTTAACATTCTGACTTGAAGATTTAATCAATTGATCTGTGAGTGATCAATATAACATGATTCAAGAAAAATCTCATTTACCTTCATTGTTCGAATATAAGCCGCACTTATGTATAAGCCGCACCGCCCCCAAACCTGATGGAACAGCAATCTGAACTCATCGGACAGTGTCTACACACCATCTCTCTGATGTACGTAGGGACGCGCCATCTTGGATTTTGGGACTACTTTTAGCAACAAGATGGCGGCCCCCATGGTCATTCTCAAATATTTTCTATTTTTTTTAACATCATCGCAAAATTAGAGAGCGACATGTTTTCAACACCACGGAAGGAGATTGACAGTGATGTGTGTGTTTTATGTGCATCTTCTGTGAAAAGACTTTATTCTTTAATGAACAACAAATGTATGAAATTAAATGCATTGCACATACTTAATACCATGTTAAAAATAAACAAAGATGTTGGTGACGATGATGAACATATCATTAATGAAAAACAATATTTGTGTGAGGGCTGTTGTCAATATGTAGGCTTTCTGGGGGGGAAGGCAACGACCCTTCGCCAAAACCTTACGTTGATAAAAGGCAGGTCAAAACGTGTGCTCACAACACCACGCAACAAGGTATGCGACCAGATTCAGTCATCAGTCGAGAAACTCAAGCGTCTAAAATTGACAGGTTAGTTATCTTTATAGATTTAATTTGTTCTTGTTTAAATCTCTTTGGTAACAATGTTTTGTTTATGACAATTGCTGCATTTTAGTATGGTGTTTTGTTTTGTATAGTAATTAAATTTTTTATGTGCAACCTACAGAAAACTAATGGTAATTTTTTATAACAATAATAAGAAAGGGTTTTTGAAGTTTAAATGTTACTATTGATTTAAATATTGTTTTCATGATAACATGCTAAACTGTTAAGACTTAGAATCGATGCTGTAACACATACATGTAGCTTTTTCAACAAGACAAGACGTATCTTCATTTTATTCTGATTTATGATTATTCTGTGCTTAAGATTGAAAGTGTATGTGTCAAATACTAAATTTGTCTTAATTTTTATTGTAATTGTTTGATACTTAAAATGTAAAGAACTTATTTCACTAACAGAGTCATCAAATGATGTTGAAAAAAGTTGCCGAAAAAGAATATCATTTGGAAATGAGCATGCATACGTTAAACAATGTGTTTCTGTGGAAGAACAGGGAGAAAGTTTTCATATACAGGCAAAAAACTTGGTGAAAAACATAGATAATAGTGCAGAGTTGACTACAATTGACTCTGAGCTTAACTCTGTTGCAAACAGACATAGTATTTTGTTTCCTAGTGGATCACATTGTACAACAGACAAATTGTTGTTTAGTAAGGCTGTAATAGAGTTTAGTAGGGCATGCCCATCTCTCTTTAGATCACTATTACTAGCCTTCAGTAAAATTGAAGATCCACTATCAAAAATTGCAACATTAGCAACGGTGTATGGTATGATATTACATAGCCGTAACAACAAAATTTCTGAAATACAGAGATTGTTCTCCACAGTTGCACTTGCATACGGTGCAGATAATAGGGTAAACATTGTTCAAGTGTTGAAAATGTTCTTGAATGAATGTTGAAATCAGGCGCGTGTCTGCAATAATGTACTTTAGGGATGTGTTTAACTTCCGGTCAAAAAGGTAACTAACTGTAAAATACCAAAATCAATACAACAAGTTTTTGCAAAACCCATGTCAGACATGATGAATATAATTTCCATGGTTTCTATGGTTAAACCTCATCAAATAATGAATGTTTCCATTATTTTGCTAGCTTTGATTGTGATTTCATTAAAAACTTATATTTTAACATTAAGATTGCACTAATAATACCTGATGTACCTACATCCACATCATAGACTTGCCACAGAATATTGTTGTACACGATCTTCTTATTATTTAATTGGACCATTGTTTCTTTCATATTCAGCATTTCATATATATACATATGCCTAAAATACACATACGCTAGTAAAGAATGGAATTATTTTCCAGGATGCATACCCCTTATCCCCTAGGCAAAGTGCAAAACTTTGAAAACTGTAAAGACTCGCGCCTGTTTGAATTGTTTGAAAATGCTTATGAAATAATGTTTCAAATGTTGTTAAAAGTTCAGTTATAACAAACACATGGGTAAGGGTTAATATTATCAAAACAATCAATTAGTCTTGTGTTTTTTTTCTGCATAATTAAATGGTTCTTAAGATGTTTGATGCACTTTTTTGCACCAAAGCTTATTTTTGAGATATTATGTCAAATTAAATATGGAAACATAAAAAAGTATGCCTTAGGGTAGAGTTTTACCTATGATAAATTGGTTAGTAAAAAAACTTCAACAATCATAAAAATTAAAACTAAAACCTTTTACCCATGTTATGTTCAATTCTTTTTCAGTATGTTATTGCATGCTTGTTTTAATGTATCTAACCCCGTTTTTGCTACCTACTTAGCACAGCTGTAACTATAATTGGATTGAATATTAATCAAAAGTTTTAAATTAAGAGGCAAGTTTGGCCCTTTAGGAAAAAGTGAGCAGGCTGTCTAACGAATAGTTTTTGTTATAAACATTCCACCATTTGCACTTGAATAACAATGCTTTCGTATGTTTGTTGAAACATATAATTAATGCACTTGCAACACTACACAGCAATTTAACACTTATATTGTTTATTTATAAATTAATTATGCAGCTTCAATGAATGTATCTTCAAAATAAAATGTCCTAAATTTTTAATTATATTTTCCAGCTGCTGACAAAACTGAACCGTGTACATATTACACTCACAGAACACTCAAAAAGGTCCCTGATAAATCAATATGGAGAAGAGGCTGAGGAAAGAATTCTGAGATCTATATCTTCTGGACAGGACGGAAAATTCAACGGAGACAACCTGGATATTCGGTAATTGATGATTATTTGTATTTCTTCAAATATTGCTCAATTCGCAGAAGTTGGGGTATATTTCTGTATAAATGTAAGTCTGTCCTGTCATGGCCTGCCTTGTCTGTCTGCAAGTCTAAAGTAAACTGAATTAAGTTGATTGAGTGTTTTTTACCGACAATGATATGTACTTAACAATGTTCCAAAAATAAATTGAACGTAAGCAAATATTAACAATTAATACTTTGATAATAAAATAATGTTCTTTTTTTTAGAGTACAAACCAATGATGTCAGGTTATCATCCAAGGACAAGGATTACCACTTCTTTGCATCAGACTTCACAACAGATAGAGTGAACCTAGAAGGCCTTAGTAAAGTGTCTCCAAATAAAGAGAACATACACTTAACTGTAAATGACTTTGTTCCAAATCAAGAGGAGTACAAACAGTTCAGTGAATCTCTAAAGCTCCTGTTAGCAAGAGAACTGTTGAAGTTTGATGGTTTCAAGTGGATGGAGAGCATTGTACCACTACATATTCCTCATGATTTTGAGGAGGACATGGCTAAAAAATCTGAGATATACGTTCTACCAGTCTCTCTCAACAATGAAGCTGCATACCAAGACTGTATCCACATCATGGATGAATATGAGCGATATATCAACAGATGGTACTCAAAAACTGGAAGAGGTACAGATCAAAACTAATAGTTTAATTATTCTATTTTATATATATAAGTAAATTGTGTTTCATTGCATTGCATCATATTTTTCACTTAGTTACTTTCAATATTGTGTATTCATGTATGCAGCCTGTACTGACAAAAAGTGATTTATGTAATTGAGTCATTCACTTTATAACTTTGATTAAAATGTATACTTGTATTTATATCAGCAAGTTAACAATTTCAATAATGATAAACATTTTTACAATTAAAAACATCATTTGAAATACATTCAGGAACGGAGCTGGAAGATTTGAGAGTGCCTGTAGGGGGTGATCAACTGACACGTGTCAGACTTCAGGGAGCGAAGTCCTTGAGAGCTGGAGCCCACACTGCAACAGAACGGCTAGATCACCTTGACCCCGTCATTATCGAAATGTTCCACACGCTACAAGATTATCTTGAAGTATGTATTGTTTGTGAATAGTCATTTATATATTTATCAAAACACACCTATTGTATGTTCCCTTTTGTATGGGGTTTCCTTTGTAACATTTATAATTCCTAAAGTATGTGGGTACATTTGTAATATCCCATTTCTATAACATGTACCTTTCGATGACATGCTCCCAGTACCTATTAATTTACCTTTCTTTATCAAAAATGCTTTTTAACTGTGGAACCTGAGGGGATATGTAAACAGGTCTTTTAAATAAAAGTTTAAATACTTAATGTTTGTGCAATTACAGAAGCTGTGTAAGAAATTTCTCAACTTCAAGCAGTCCAGAGACCCGGGCACTCTAGCGAACCTGAAGATAGCAATCCAGAGGGTTAATGTGAACGGAAATGTAAAAAGCCGCTTCAAGGTAAGACTTGATTAGTTAATATTGAACAAAAGTTAATGAGATATTTGTCACAATATTACCATGGCAATTTATTTCTACATTGTATATTTGTTTTGTTTTTTCGCTTTACTCCTGCTTAATTCGCACATGCATTTTGATAGGCTCATGAGGACTTCATAATCACATGTGGGACCAGCTACCTGTATTCCTACATACTATCCAAGTTCAACATGGAGAAAATGGAGGACCAACCAAAACACCTTGCCATCAAAGACTCCATCAAATCATGGACCAATGAATCAAAGCGCAAGGTTTTCAACCAGATTATGGATGAGGTTTTGACAGACCTGTTTCTTCCATTTGAAGTTGAGGTACATACATGTCATCAGAATTATTTAAAGTTTCAACATTTATTGTGGACCTTTTTTAGAATCACCAAATTTAATTTAAAAAATAGTGTTCTATTAAAAACAAATTTTTGTAACATTACTATTGAAGGCCTACTTTCGTTTAAATTATAAATTGTTGTTAAAATACAAATGAAATTAATATATAAAGTATTTTTCCATTAACCCAGTGGAAAAATGTTTTTATTTTGGCGCGAAAACTATTTTTTTATTAAATTTGCCGATTCTGAACACTTATGGGCCTTTAATCTCTTAAAAATCCTTTAAGGTTAATAATTTGATAACTGTGTACATGTAAGTGCAACTGTTTATGACCATTTCACCTTTTTAGCAGTTGAGCAATTTACCATATTCTCCAAAATCAAATACTAGTACACTTGTTGATGTATGTTAGATATACAACTTTACTTGTCAATAAAGAATCTTTGTTCTGTTTGAAGGAGCCAAATGAACGAGTCGCTGTGACGGTGGGAAACCAGAGGTTTGAAGTCTCAGTTGCACCAAATGAACTGGTCAGAGTTCCTTTAATCATCAACAACACTAGATTTACCATAGCAGTGTCATCAGAAAACATAAGGAATGGTATAATTGTGAAAGCTTGCGGTGTTGACATTCACTTAAAATCAGAATGTGATGACAAAACACTGAGAAATTACGCATTGAACTTCCTTCAGTGGTACTTCAACGTCATCCAAATGAAAGATGCGATCAGAGAGGGGGATATGAAGCGTGTAAACATTGTTCTTAAAAACATGATACCATTTTTCTACAGTCACTCTGTGTTATCAAAGTACATGGTGGAATGTATGGACTATATTTTGAAAACAGAACACACTCTGTCACCATACATGTCTCTGAAAGTCCGGGCAGCAACTTTCGTTAACCCTAAGGGTAAACGGGGCAAAAACAAAGCGGCTGATCTCCAGAAGGAGAACGAGGTGAAATATCTGAAGGGACTCATCCGCTCTTTAGGAGCAAATAAAACAGAGAAATCAATAGTCAGCATAACCAAAGCAGGTCCTGTCATGAAGGAAATTGCTGACAACTTTGATGACATGTCTGGGACAAGAAATGTTAAGACCAGTCACAAATTGAAAAGCAGAGATCAGGACATTGAAGTCTTGACCAAAAAACTTCACAGACTACGATTATGGGATCCAAATGGAAAGGGTACTCTGGCAGAATCACTCCCTAAGTCTCCATTTACATTTAAACGCAATGCGTTTAAAACGACTGTTATGTCTAAAATACAAAGGCTGTTAATGGATGTTCCAGTTGTAGAGGATGATGATGAAGATGACTTAATGTAATGGACAAGAACAGCCATGTGTATTTCAATGCTAGCTTCATGAGACTGCTACTCAAAAACCCTCAGCATGCACTAGGGTGACCTCCACTGAGACTTTATGGTCTGCCTAGCCATTCAAGAGTTCTGCCATGTGCAACTTTTGTGAAGGCCCTGTCTATTTATGTTTTCTGTAACTTTCTATTTAGACTTATTGTCATATTTTATGTGTTTTAATCCATGTTAATTTTTAAAACATTACAATTTTATTATGTTTTACTGTTTACCCATTGATGCTATCATTTGTTACTCAGTTGCAATTTTACCATATCTGTACTTTACAATCTAACATGCCTGAATGATGACTAAACTTAATCCTCTGTTTTGGAGTATCTTTAGATTAAAAATACTGTTATTTAAAAAGGTCAGTCAGTTTTGAGGGAATCTCAAGATTATTCCATGTCACCTGCTTTCTTAATTATGCGAGTAACAATTGACAATTAGTTTTAAATGTTTTTTTTCTATTAATGTTAAAGCATTACAAGGTTAAAAGCTCAAATCTGACACCCAGCAACAAGAAATTGTTGAAGCCAATTTGTTAATTTCTAAAAGTTTCAATATAAGTAAAATATAAACAATTTTCTAGGAATGTTTAAGTTTGAGTAAGTAGTTTGACTATGTTTTATACTTTTTTGATCATTTAGAGATGTATTTATTGAAATGTGATCCTGATCAAACACATGCATGTTTGTATTTTATGGCATTTTACAAAAAATGTTCAGTTTCCCCCCTAGGGTTTTACGTAACCTCTTTGTAGTCTTAACTATGGTCCACTGGACATTATGATTTACCGGTAGTTGTTATAGATTGGTATGAAAGCCTTGTTTTTGCTTTTAAAAATATAAACTGTTATCTTTAAAGCAAAATTTACTTTTGCTTCTGATAAAACTTCATGACAATTCTTATAAGAAGAAAGATATTACATCTAAATTATTTATGAAATCTCTGGTTTAATAAAGAAATGAAGATTTATCACGTGTTGGTTCAATTGTATCTAATTTATACAACTGAAAAGCATGAGCAAAAACTATATTTATAAGGAGTCACTCTGTAGTGCGTGGGTCAGCCATTGGTTTGGTCCTACAGACAATTGTTTTTAGATTTTTTAAGATTTGTCAACAAAAAACATGATTACACACAAAACTTTATTACATGTAAAATAAAAATATGTAGTTTCAGCACTTTCCAACAATTAAAAGAACATACAAGAAGAGCTTTGTCACAGAATGTGACCAATGCCCTGGAAGGCTCTTTGACATTGAACTTATAGAATGTTGAAGTTACAGTCCAAAACAAATTACATTATTGTAGAAAATTCTCGGAACAAATTTCAAGTATGAAAACAACGAGCAATGCAAATACATACTCCAATATAATGATGAAGTAATATGTCGATGGAAAACATTTGCCTCAATGAGATCATTCTAGTTATGTAATAACATGCTGATGCCTTGCATAGTTTAAAGTTATGCGCCGGACAAAAAAGGGCAGACGAGTCAATTACTATATGCCACCCATTGAGGGCATAAAAATACAAATAACTTAAAAATACACTGTATATATGATCATATTTAATAAATTACAAACAGTAATCTGATATTTCAAAACAAGCAAAAATATGCCCGTGCTAAGCAATGCAAAAACACACTCTAATAAAATGAAGAAGTAATATGTTGACGGAACACATTTCTAATGTAAACATTTTGCTTTTTGGTAACATAATTTCAAGATTAAAAAGCGTGGTCATTTGGTTTTAAAACATTTTCAAGGATACAAGTTCTGTATACTGCAGTAGAAAACAAATCTGGGCATTTTAAGTAAAATTCAATTTTAAATTTCATTGCTATTTACAGTCACCTATCATATATACATATCTACAAGTAAATCACAATTAGAATTTTAGCCCTGAAAAGTAACCAGATACAATGTAAATTGGAAAGGGAAACAGTTTTTCATGAACAGCAAGACAATGAAAACAATGGCAATTTGAAATTTACTTGAAGGTTTCAGCATATAAAATTTAATATTAATATATGCTCCTTTTTCAACTACAGCAATGTCATGATGATTTTGCTAAGTTGTGTTCTCTACAGTTCTTGCAACAGTTCTCTTTGCATCCATTGTAAAGCACTTCATTAAATCCAAAATACTTCACTAAATGAAGCCGAAGACAAGAGTCTGTGTTTCTGCAGAACTGAACCATTTCTTCTGTCATGCCTTTCCTGGTTTTTGCAATGTCATTGTTGTTGAAAAACATCACAGCTGAGGACTGTTGCCCTGACCTTCCAGCTCTCCCGATTTCCTGCAGAAAGTTCTCCAGACTGACAGGTGGCCGCATGTGTATCACTCTCTCAACTGATGGAGCATTTAATCCCATACCCAAGGCTACTGTCGCCAAAATAAGACGTGTTGTGGGTTTCTTTTTAGACATGTCTGAAATGATGTGCTTTTTCATGTCCTCGGTGTAGTCTGTGTGGAATTGTGCGAACAGCCTATTTTCTGGAATTGGCTCACATTCATCATACTGTTTCTCCCTCAATTTATTGTTCAGGTACTGGTAGCAATAACCAAGGGCTTCCAAATTTTCAACATATGCTATTGTTAATGGAAACTTGTCCATTTCACTGTTCAATTCTTCGGCCAGTGGCTCAATGAATGAGTTGTATTTCTCCATCTTTCTGATGTTTGGAGGCCTTGTTCTCACATCAATGAAGATATTTGGGCGATCCGGGTTCACAGCCACAACTGCATAGTTTTTGAACATTAACGTCTCTGCAAGTGCAGCGATGCTCTCCGGTTTGGCTGTGGCTGTGAGAGCAACGTGGGCGATGTCTGGGTGAAGACATGTCAACTCCCCCAATCGCTGGAACTTAGGTCTAAAGTCTGGACCCCTGCAAAAAACCCATATCAAATGTCTAATATGACACATTTTCTTCTACAATCTCATACAATAGTGTTTATTGTTCGACAAACTGTCATTTTAAGCATTTCTATTCATAATTATAGGACTGTTTATGACCGGTTTAAAAATACTAACAAAAAGGAAGACATTTTAAGCCTACATCGGATATATTTCTTTGATGAAAAAAAATATTGTTCACTAAACACTTGCTATCATTATAAAATTATAATCAAATATGCACTAGCACCATTAAAATTTATTTAACTAGTCAGTGAAGTGTAAATAATTCAAATTTATTATTTAAAAGGTTAAGAAAACAGCATACCATTCCAAGACCATGTGGACCTCATCAATAGCAATACCACATAGGTGCTGCTGGTAATAGCTTGACCGTAGCATCTTTCCAATGGCCTTACTTTGGAACAGACTCTCAGGGTGGGTGTATATGATATTGTATTTGCCTTCCATCAGTTCTTTCATGGTCACTTCTTGCGAGAGAATAACCTTGTCTGAAACATAAGTTTTGTCTTAAATTGCATGAAAGATGGGTATTGATGCACCACAATGCTGTTGTGATATAGAAATAATGGTGGGGGATATAGCTATTAGAAGTTCTCCAAAAGTCATTCAAAGCAATTGTCCTCCAAATGCTCATAAAATAAAAAATTAAATGAAATAATTAACGGTAAATACTGGTCAAGTTAATGTTCAGTGGGTTATCTATTATTATTGACCCCTTAATTCTGTTGACAAAATTATTGGTATAATCTTTGCATAATCTACTGCGTTACTAATGCAGTAGCCGATGTGTATGGTAGGAATATCTCGATAGCAGAAAAGCAAATTGTCTGTTTTCAAAGCAAAAGAGTATGTAGTTTTTTTTTAAATTTCTAACAAATATTATAAATATTTCAAGAGATGTTTTGAAAAAATTGTTACTAGTGATTTTCTAATATATTCTGGAGGTCAGCTACTTTAATATTTTGGAATACCCCCCCCCCCCTATTTAATTTTTCAGATACTTTTTAATGTTGCTTACCATCACATTCTGTGTCTGCCATGTCCTCCTCGAAATCGTATGTGGTTGCCCCAGATCCACTGTATGACAACGAACAGGCCATAACTCCTTTTGCTCGCAACTCCCGCACCTACGAAGACAATATATATTGTGAAAACCATTGTCTCATATTAGTTAATCATTTAAAAAAGTATATATCATATACACAATGTGTAGCAAAGTGTACACACAAATTTAGTAAGATAAGTATCTATCCAAGTATCTTGTTGGTAGAGTACCAGACTTGCAAGTCGGGATTGTGGGTTTAATCCCCATCTTGGCCTCAAGGCTTTTCGGCACTATTTTAACACTGCTATGTGTGTATCATAGACGACCTGATCGTAAAGTGGTATTACTTTATTCTTTATTTCCTCCTTAAACGAAGAGTCAGGCATATAAGTGAAAGTGAACTGCAAACTCTCCACGCAATTAAACAGATGGATATATACACACACTAGCCCTCAAGCAGGTGTTGGAAATTTATGACATAGAGGCTGGGAAAGTAATGACATGTTAAGTCAATAAGACCTCAATGACACGTTTAACATTCAAACAGTACCATGTTGTCACATCCATATAATGCAGAGATAACCTGTCAAAAAGCATTATATTGAAACTATTTAATAGGACATTGGTTTAAAAAATTATTTTTACCTGCTCCTCCATTATTGCGTTGATGGGCGCAACTACTATGACGATCATTGGTTCCGACTTCCCTAACTTTTCCTATAACGAAACAATAACAACATGTTAAATTAGACAGCCATTATTGTTCTCACTTGCCAAACACTCAATTCACTAGTGTACATAAAAACAGACATCATCATCATAACCATCTCTACGACTAGTGACCGCCTCAATCTAGAAGATTATTCTCGTGATTTCTGATGATATGTTAAGGTATTTCATAGCCCCACTAGTACAGTTGCACTAATAATGAGCTGTGAAAATTAAATTATCATTTTTTTCAACAATTTCCAAACAAACTGTTATTATATTGTTACAAACAGATGAATATTGATAATAACAGGGGACAATTGTTGAAAAAAAAGAATTTTGTTAGAAAAGTAATAAAATGTGGTACCTGCTATATTGTCTAATCCGGGTGTCAAAATAAAGCATTTTCCACTCAAATAAATCCAAAAAAATGTTGAAAAAAATGATAATTTAATTTTCACAGCTCATCATTAGTGCAACTGTACTAGTGGGGCTATGAAATACCTTAATACTATGTATAATAAGTTCATACATTTGTTTAACAATTACAGATTTAATAGTAATTGTATTTTCTTTAAATATTTAGGTCTTATAAATCATTTTCATATTTAAAAAAAATGAAAAATAAACCTTGAGCCAAAAATGAGAACAGTGTATCTTACATTTTAAATATATTTAAAATCGTAAAGCCACTTTAAGCTACATATCTACTACGTTTAATCAGCAAATAAAAAAAGTTTGAGCAGTTGAAATTGTTGAATCAATGAATCATTTTTGAATGTGTGAAAAAACTTACTGCAATCAAAAATGGAAGCATCTGGAACAGCAAACTCTTCCCAAACCCAGTCGGCAATACCGCTATAGTGTCCTTCCCATCATACACAGCCCTAAGAACATCTAATTGTTGCTGTTTTAATGTAACTTGAGCTTTTAATCTCTGCAATGAAACTTGAACGCATTGTTCGAACGGCGCCATGTTTGTTTACTATCCGACAATCGGAACTACTCGGCCAATTCCGCCGAAAGAACTATATTTTAGCGTAGGCGTTTTGCCTTTTGGGTTAGACATATCCTTCCACCAGATACATCCGAGGCACGATCGCCGATTAGGCGGAATTGGCCGAGTAGTTCCGATTGGATGGAACAGATCAAAATTGCATATAATGTATTTATAAGCAGGTAAACCTGTGTATTAGCCGCACCCCCAACTTTTTACCGCTGAATTCTGGGAAAAAAGTGTGGCTTATATTCAGACAATGACGTTAAGTCTAACATCATACAGGAAATTCTGGTTCATACCATTCTATTCACGAAATCTCTGGGGAACATCCTATGTCACATGACTCAATCACATGATCTAAAGATGTATTGCGATTTCTTCTCCCCAAATTCCATGAAGTCCCGTAAACAACTAACATTAGATAGAACAATCAAATGAAATCTCTGCTGTGCCGACCATCCTGTCACATGACTTGATCTCATGATCAGACAATGATAATGTGACATTTATAAATTCCAACATCTAACAAGGATATGATCATCCATTCTGCTCTTGAAATCTGTCCCCATATCCAATGTCACGTGATTCAATCACATTTTTGATAAGTGATCATGTGACAGAATTATATGCTCTGTAGATCTTCTCTGCCTCTCTGATACCACTCATGTAAGCTCCGGTTAAGGTCTGGTGATACTGTTTGTGTGTAGCCTGCAACCAAATATGTGATTTTCAAGTAAAACAATTCTTCAGGTTAATTTAGTCGATTTAACACATTAGAAGACTGGCCTGACATAATATTTAGTTAAATCCTTTAAAAAAAGGCTCCTCACATTTTTTCAGGTCAATTGGGTTAATTTAACCGATCAGAAGAAAAAAGCTCCTCAAATTTGTTTTGTCTCATCTGGATTTATATTGTTAGCTTCTTGATCAAACATTATATAACAAATCTAAAAGCAAATAAGTGTACATTCTGATAAAAAGATCTGTGTGTGCTGATCTGAATCTACACTGTTTGGTTTGGGGTAACAGCCATATCCCATGGAGGTAATGGTAAACAATACTCACAAAGGAATGGAAACCAAACATCTTCATGTTATATCTGCATGCTTGACAATTACCCTTTACAGTGACAAGCACAGTTTATTTAACATGTGCAATCAGTGTAGACCCAGATCAAGATATTTAATTTTCCCTATTTAAACATTATATGTTAGTGAAACACCCATATACTAAGAAAAGAATGAATGAAAAGAAAGGACAGTCCACCATTGGTGGTTGATCAGATCAATGGTAAATTTTCAAAAACAACAAAACTTGTTATAATATGGGTTTTATTGCATGTGTGACCAGTGTAGATATAGATTGACTGGCACAACCCTGCTGTCTTATCCAATTCTAAACTGGTCACTTCTTGGTCAGAAATATGACCTAATAAATTAAAAAAATCAAACAGTGCAGATCCCAATCAGATTTCACAGATGAGCGAGCTGATCTGGATCAACACTGTTTGCCCACGCCAAAACGGCGTATATAAGGAGTATAGGGTTGATTATCCTTACCTCTCCAGCAAAGAAAATCTTGTTGTTCAGATCTTGTTCCATGTTATCGAAGGCCCCAGCACCGCAGTTAGTTGGTATGTATGAGTACGACATCCCGACATGTTCCATCTTGTACCAACGAGACACATAGTATTTTGTTGGCTGAGGAACATCCTGAAATGATCACAGTTTTTACAACAACAAAGTATAAACCTTTTCTTGCAGGGGCATATCCAGAGAGGGTTATTATAAGTGGGTTTGCTCAAACCCCCTTTTTAGGCAGCAATATTTAACTTTCATGGGCATTTTGTCCAGAAAGTTGGAATTTAACAGTCACATAACTATCCTAAGACAGCCCCAAACTAAACCCTTTCTGAAAATCTTACATTCCACCGTGTTATCACATGGGATATAGTTTATATACAAATATCTGATCAGTGACGATTAAGATTAGCCAGTACATCTTTGAAGTCTCATCTGGATTAACACTGTGCTGGTGTTGATAGTGTTGTATGATGGAAATAAAAAGGGCAGGCTGCTACTAAAAAGGAACTGCAAGCTACCAAAGAGCCATATCGGCTGCATGAATGTACAGGCTGATTAGAACATACAATGGTTGCATATAGGACTCGGAAGATTTCCATCAGTATTCATTTGCAAAATAAAACATTTGCTATGGGACATGGCTACCACCTTGGACCATAAACTGCCCGCTTTACTATCCATTTCCACAATGATATGTTTATTTGTGTTATCACTTAATAAAAGGATTGCTGCCACTCCTTTGAAGACTGAATCAATAGTTTGTTGAACTCAACAGGTTATGAAAATTTGTTGGGTACTAGTTTAAAGTGTGTTGAGCCAGAACACATTAAACAATATATCAATAAACACAAATTGTTTCAATTCTTATATCAATTTTACACAAAGGGTTACATTTAAGTGTTATAAATGGTCTTAGTTTATTACTTCTTTCTCACTAAAACAATTCAGCAAACTGTAATTTTATTGTATAAAGTTTTATTATACACCGTTGTCAAAATCCCAACCTGCATTGGTAACACAACCAACCTGTTTAGGGAACACAGCTTTCAGGGTATCTATACACATCTGTACGATTTCTGCATCCCCTTTCTTTTTTAAAATCTCCACAGCATCACTAGATATGTATGTGGCCAACATCGCTTGATCGTCCTTAAATAATCATAACATATAAAATCGGGTAATGCCTATTTCACATTCAATATTTTTTGCAGAAAACTACTAGTTAAGCGATATTTTCAAGGATATTTTTCATTGCTTAATGATAATTAAACCGTTTGCTCTGGATTTGACATTGTGCATTCAATTAAAAACACACTTACCCATCATATTGTTTACGCTTAGATCTGATTGTTAACATCGAGAATTTTGATTAAATGTATTTAACAAATACCGGTATTATTTTATGGCATTTAATTTGGAAAATTATTTAGATTATTTGGATTAATATTTGTGTTTAAAGTATAAAAACTCATCCCCAAATACAACAGTGATTGGATTCCAGTACCCAACTTTGATATTCACTTACACAAATGATCCGGCAACTGGACTTATTGATGCCTTGTATTATAACTAACCACAGGCACTGATATTACCAATTCAAAAATAATGAAAAACTTCATCAGCAGTGTTCTTGTTGGTTGTTTGGTCAAAAATAAACTAATAAATCTAAAAGTGAACAGTACTGATCCTGATCAGATGGGATATCTGTTCTGTGTGATCTGGATCTATACTGCTTGCCCGAGGAGCAGCCATATCCGATAAAATAAAGGGTTAAATGCTTAGCCGAACTACAAGCTTCAGTAAAGAAATCATATTTAGGAATAATGCTTCCTTAGAGTGGATATTGTAACATGTTTTACCTGTGAAACATCGTAGAACACATCAAACAAGCCAGGTGTTGTAGAGGTAGACAGTATCTGGCCAAACATTGTTGAGCCTTTTATGGTTTGTCTCCAGAAGTGGCTGGGAAACTGTAGCAAAACCTGAAGAACAAATAATAACATGTGCTCATGATCATAAAACTAAATCTGAAGACCAGTCTCAAATCTCAAGTATCTGATTGGCTGAAATTGCAACTGGTTTCCATTTTAGCCAATCAGATGCTTTAGATTTGAGACTGGTCTCCAATTTTAGTTTATGATCTTGGGCCATGATGCTGTGAACAGTAATGTATCCAAGATCTGATGTTAGAGGGGGCACACTTTGAGAGTGTTATGTAAAATGAATGCCCCTAAAAACAAAACCGGAAAATTCAAACATCATTTAAAGGAGAAAACTGTAATTTAAGATTGTTTCCAAAGGAACACCTAGCTATGTTAATTCTAAAATAATGCATTATATTCTATTGTTTTTATAAATCTTCTTTAATGACAAAAACATTAATGTTAATTAGGACCATTTTTTTTTGGGGGGGGGGGGGGGGGGAAGGGTGTCCTGGTGTGCCACCATCTAAATCCACTGGAAGTGAACTCTTACATATTGCAAGGATTATCCCTTGAAGCACTAAGCACAGCCTCTGTTACATTTGCAGTCACAGCAGACCCCCATACTGCCATTACTGGCCTTCAAAGTCTGATCAGGGTTTACATTAACAGCTATTCACTCTTTAATAAATAAGTTAAATTATAAATGTCTTTATAACACGTAGAATTATAAAAAAAATCAATGCACTGACTAAATCTGATAAAAAGTTCATAACACTTATTAATGGGTACACAAATAATGCTTTGTAAATGCCCAAAAGCTCCATTGATATGCCCACAAAATTTCTGGTTTTGCTATAATTGTTTTATTAATAATACACATTTAAGCCTTTACTCCACAGTGAGCAGATTAAAATCGGCCAGCACATCTGAGCCAGCTACATTCTTTGCTGTTTGATTGATTTGCTTATTCTCAAGAGCTTATTATATATTGTTATTTAATATTTTGTTATCAAAAGATAACTCTGATATTAATAGATGCCATTTTGAAAGAGTCAATATTATTTGCAAAAACCAAAAATTGTAATAATTCACATTTTTTAACCCTTTACTTCATGAGATATGACATTAACGGCATGAACAAACATTGTAGATCCAGATCAGCGTATCCATGCTAATTAATGAGGATCTGTTGCTTTGAGATTCATTAGGTTATTTCAGACCAAGAAGTGATGACCCAGGAGTGCGCATGCCAGCTGATCTGGATCTAAACTGGTCACACATGTGATAATCCCATATACATAGAGAAAGGGGTTAATATTATGATTTTAATATAAACCAGACCTTAATATCACTTAACCAAATTTTTTCAAAATATCAATAATTATAGTGATTTTATTCAGTATTATGTAAAATTTAAACTTTATTATTTTATACAGTAACTGTCCTTACAGCCCAGTAACACAGAGAAATAATTATGTCTACCTTTCCCTACTACTGGTTAATCATGGAAGTATAGAAATCTGTCTAACATCTGAGACATACCCAACTGAAATACATATTCAATTTTATTACAATATGGTCTTCAATTAACCATTCTTATACAGCTTTAAAATCTTTAACGTAATATCTGGTTCTCAAAACCTTTATTGACAGGTGCAACATTTTGTGCAAATAATGAATTAAATGATAGGGCATTTTGCTTGTGCAATAATTGTCATCAAGTTTAAAATATACACAAGTCTACTTTACCTTTTGAAAATATATTAAAAATATTAATGGTATTCTCAAGTAAAATATTTTATCGATATTTGTGTTAAATAAGGTTAAACTATCTGATTACGAGCCCATAACAGCACGACTACTGTAGACAAGGAAGTAAAAATATAGAATAACAATCATAATTTAACCTTTAACTTTGGCGTCCATTTGTGGTGGAAAGGTATTCATATTGTAAACATTATTATTCTGATTTCAAACATGAATTACCAAATTTGACATTGCTTAAGGACACTGAAAAATGTTTAACAATGGAATGGATCTTTAAAAAAAATAAAACAATAACAAAACTTTCAAATCAGGTAAACATTTAAAATGGCGAAGTCAGGGCAATATAGTCGATCTGTGCTTGGAGCATCCGATGAAGTAAGGGACATTTACTGTGAACCGTGTCATAGAGATGGGAATGTAGCGATAGCCGAGGGTTACTGTAAAGATTGTCCTGAATATCTGTGTGCACAGTGTTACAAGAGTCATCGAAGAAACAGGGGTTTAGCAAACCATGTGCTACTTGACAAGGACTCAATGCCGACAGCTCCAGGATCCACTAGAACAGTTTTGGATATCTGTAAGCAAAAGTGCACGCTTCACTCTGATAAAGTGATAGAGCTCTTCTGTGAGACATGTGACAAACTTGGATGTACTATCTGCATCACGCTTGATCACCGTCAGTGCAAAAAAGTGAAACATATCCCTGACATTGTCAAAGACTTGAAAAATAGCCAGGGGTTTACTGCATTGTATGAATGCATCAAGTCCACTTCAGATAAACTGTCTGAATTTGAACAAAAAATACAAGCAAATGCCACTTCCAATAATGACATGCAAAAACTAGCGAAACAAGAACTTAAACGTCAGAGGGCTGAGATCAACAAATTTTTCGATGAACTGGAGAGAAAGATGGATGATCAGATTCTTACGATAGAGAAAAGAAACAAAGATGCCCTAAAAGCAGCATCTGACACGCTGAAACCTATGAAAACAGATCTGGATCAAATAAAGAATGACATCGAGTCAAAGAAATCGGGACAACATTGTGAGTTGTTTATTTCAATGAAAAAGAGCAAGGAGAAAATAAGGACTTTAGATGATCAATTTAACAAAGTTCAAGGGGAACTAACAATACAACATTATACACTGCTCCCATCAGAACAGATCCAGGCAATGATGAGAACTGTTACAGAAATCTGCAAGATATCAACATCCATGATCACTACAGAGGTTAGCAAAACACCAGCAACCAGAACCACTACAGAGGTTGGCAGAACACCAGCCACCAGAACCACTGCAGATGTCTGCACAGCCAGCCTTCAGGCAGTGATTGACATTAAAACTAGCAAAGACAAAAAAGAGCCTTTTATATATGGACTCACCATAATGCATGGATACTACTGTGTTGTATCAGATGGCGGTAATAGAAGTATAAAGGTGGTTGACACAAAGAGTAAGCAAGTGACCTCAGAGATAGGCACTGAAGCAAACTGCATCTGGGGGCTGACATCAGTAAGTGATGATCAGGTTGCTGTATCAGTATCATTATCAGTTAGTAAACACCAAATGCAGCTTTTCTCTGTATCAACATCTGGAGTCATAAGGAGTAACAACCAGGTGATTAATGTTAATGCATTTTATATAGGCATGGTTCATTGTAACGGTAACATTTATGGAGTTCCTGGTTCAAACAAAAAGATTAATATCCTCAGTATGAAAGGGGAGATCATCAGAACAATCCAAACAGATGACAAAGGTGCAAATCTGTTTGGTTATCTGCGAAGAATAGCTCTCAGTCCCGATGAACAAACAATTTATGTAAGTGATGATCAGAAGAACAGTGTTACCAGTTTGACATTAGATGGAAAAGTCAAGGCCATCTATACTAACCAGGACCTGAATAAACCTTGTGGTATCACTGTGGACAAGCATGGCAAAGTATATGTAAAAAGCCGTGGTACACGCAACATTCAGCAGTTTACTGCAGACCTCAACAAGCTCCAGGTTATCATAGAAGATGTTGATGGGACTGAAATTACCTACTCAAGCACTGAGAACAAACTTTACATGAGTGTTAAGGGCAACATCAATGAATATTCCTTAAATTTTAAATAAACAAACAAACAACTCATTATACCAAGTTGTAATGAGAAAGTTCTCAGAACCTTAGGAAGTAGCTAAACCTCCTGCTATATGACAACATTGATCAGCTGTTAACTAATAAATTAGTTAAAATAGTGTGCTGTTTATGCTTTCTGCAGAATTTATTAATAGAAAAAAATATTATTTTGATCCTGTATACCTTATAAAATTAAGCCAAAATACATGATGTACGACTTGTTTTACCCCAGTGAATTCGACATCATGATGTCACAAAATGAAGGCCTTATGGCTGTTGGATAAATGAAAATATTATGAAAAAAACCAACTAAAATTGTTTTTTTTTACATCAGTCCATATAAAGCAATTAAATACAATTATTTTATCAAATATTATGCTATCTAATGTTTTTGAGTTTTCCTTAATACACCCCAGCATAGGGTAAAATATGTGTCATATTAATCTATTACTCGATAATTAATTGACTTTATTGCACGGGCAAAGTTTAGATCCAGATCATTTGTCACATCAGTGTCATTTGATCTGGATCTTTACTGTTTGTATTATGGTTGAAATGACTTAATGAGTATAGAACTGAACAGTTTAGATCCAGATCAGACAGTAGGGATGTTTAAGCTGATTGGATTTACACAGTTGGCACACGCAATCAAAGCATATCCATGGAGTAAAGGGTTAAAAGAATTACAGTATTCTATAATACATAGTACTACAATAGACAGCAGATTTAAATATACAAGAAAATCTTAGCAGGGTTGATATCAGGTAGGAGTGTATTCAGTCAAAGCAATAAGGCAAGTCTGATTAAAGGGACACAACTCCCGAGAGCCATCATTAACAATCGCATTTTTTACTCTAAAAGTGAAAAACCAGATCTGGTTGGATTGACAAAAATCAGTACAAACTAGCAGCTCAAATGACAGTCTTATCCCCATAATACAGGTAAACCTTGACAGAAAGATCAATTGTGTGCCTTGCATTATATACATGTCAGTGGCATAGCTTCTATTAGGCCCTGAAAGCCCGGGCCTACAAGTTGGACAAGAAAATAATATTTTCAAAAGTCCCAATAATAGTAATAAAAACAGGAGAGGGGATTGTTGGTAGCAGGTTCAAGCCGTTTGATCAACCCAAGTGTATTTGGCTTTATTTGCCTAAATGCATCATTTAGAAATTTAAAATGATCATTTCCTTTGTCCTATGCGAATGCAGGCCTACGTTCCAATTCTCTGTGTTGTAAGGCTTTGTCACACAGTAAAACATGTAGAATGATTACAGTAACCTCACTTCATGATGACACAATGTTACGGGTCTTTATCATTCAATCACATTTATATCTGTAGGAAATGTTTACATCGGCAATTTGTTGTAGTTGTAAAAATTTTTGTTTGATAGTTTTCCTTGAAAATAATTTGGAAATTGTGCTATCTTAATCTCCACTTGCTTCCCCGCTTCTGAGTGGCTTTGTCCCCCAGACCCCTTACCAATCAGCAACTGCCTTGCAACCCCTTGTATGGGTCTATGTACAACATGAAAAAAGATGGTTATGCTGTACTTCAAAACTAGAAATGTCTCCATAGAACATGGTTGCACTCCATCTCTTCTTAATAATAAACTTTAGGGCCATTACTACATGTAGTTTTTAGCGTAAGGTTTGAAAATGATTTCTCCAAAGCAACACCTCATCTTGATATATTTAAATTATGTACCAACTGATTTCAACATTATAGAGCTAAAGCCTGTGAATAAGAGCCAAAGGAAAACATCCACAAATTTATGACAATTTGAAGGGTCTGAATGATGCATAAAATTATATGACATGTCTGACCAAAATCTACATTATTTACTTTTAAATTCATTTAGATATCTTTCAAGCTGAGGAATCAAATTGGATGGTTCGAGATAAGAATGCAAGGATGTGCAGGCTGACATGGATCTACACTGATGGCGAATAGGTTATAAGTCATATTCATGCATCTGGAAGCTGACATGAAGATGCCTTTACACTGGAAATGAATGTATGAAACACTCCTATCATCAGAAAAATATGTTTTGTGCAGAGTATCAACACTTTCCATTTGAAACAGTATGTAATAATATAATGTTCAGAGTGCTTTGACAATTATGGCGATCATCATGTTACTTTCAGGAGTTGATTTTTGTCAGAATGTTAAAGGATTAAATGAACACTTTATATTGTTCCCTGCGGAAAGCCTAGCTAAAATAATGTATTCTGATCATTTTATTATGCATCTACTTTGATATTGACATAAAAAGTAAAACAAGGACTATTTTTGTTGGGGGAGTGGGGGATGCCTGGTGTGCCCCCATCTAAAACCACTGGTAGTAAATTCTTACTTATTGAAGGGAATATCCCATGAAGCACTAAGCACAGCATCTGTCATAATTGCAGTCACAACAGACCCATACTGGCCTGCATATATTCAATGCCTGATCTGGTTTACAATGTTCACTATTTAAAAAACAAGCTTTAATTATAAATGTCTTTAGAAAACTTAGAACAATGAAACATTAATGGGCTGACTAAAACTGATAAAAGGATAGTATACAAATTAATTATTTACTGATTAGCTGGGAAATATGCTGTGATATTGACCTAAAAATCGTTATTGACCGAGGCGATAGCCGAGGTCAATAACGATTTTTGCGGTCAATATCAACAGCATATTTCCCAGCTAATAAGTAAATAACTGTTTTATTACATGAACTATAAATAGTTATATATACCTATAATTATATATATATAATAGTTTATTAGATGAACTATAAATAGTATAAAAGATGGAAACTTTCGCATCCTATTTATAGACAGGTCAATATCAGCGAAAGCGGGTCAATATCTAGATTTATTGACTCGGCTATTTTGGAGGTGTGACCAATCGCGTTGCGTCTATTTATAGTTCATGTAATAATCCATAATATTCATTCATGGGTACATGAATAATGCTTTGTGGTTGCACAGAATTGATATCTCCAAAAATATTAGGGTCAACACATTTTGCTGTTGTTATATTCATAATCCACATATAACCCTTTACTCCAGTGATTAGATCCAGATCAGTCAGCACATCTGATCAGGATCTACATTCTTTGTTGTTAGATTGATTTGCTTATTCTCAAGAACTTGTTATATATTGTTATTAAATATTTTGTTATCAAAATTTAACTCAGATATTAATAGATGCCATTTTGAAAGAAAGTGTCAATATTTTTTGCAAAAACCAAAAATTGTAATAATTGACATTTTTTAACCCTTTACTCCATGAGATATGACTGTAAAGGCATGAACAAACAGTGTAGATCCAGATCAGCATATCCATGTTAATTTACGCTTTTAGATTTATTAGGTTATTTCAGACGAAGAAGTGATGACCAAGAAGGACGTGCCAGCTGATCTGGATCTAAACTGGTCACACATGTGATAATCCCATATTATATATGGAGTAAGGGGTTAATATCATGACTTTAATATAAACCAGACCTTAATATCACTGACCCATATTTTAAAATTTTACCAAAATATCTATATAGTGATTTAATCCAGTATTATGTAAATATTTAAACTTTATTTTAATACAATACTTAGTCTGATTACAGCCCATAACTGTATAGCGACTGTTGACAGGGTAGTAAAAATATATAATAACACTCATGATTTTAACCTTTAAATTTATCGTCTAATTGTATTGGAAAGGTATTCATATTGTAAACATTATTATTCAGATTTCCAACATGTATTACCAAACTTAACATTGCTTAAGTATACTGGAAACATGTTTGCCAACTGGATTGGATCTTTTAAGAAAATAAATACTGCAAAACTAGCAAATCAGGTAAACATTTAAAATGGCAAAATCAGGGCAATACAGTCGTTCTGTGCTTGGAGCATCTGACGAAATTAAGGACATTTACTGTGAACCTTGTTATAGAGATGGGAATGTAGCACTAGCTGAGGGCTACTGCAAGGACTGTCCTGACTATCTGTGTGCACAGTGTTACAAAAGTCATCGAAGGAACAGGGGTTTAGCAAACCATGTGCTACTTGACAAGGACTCAATGCCGACAGCTCCAGAATCAATAAGAACAGTTTTGGATATCTGCAAGGAGAAGTGCTCCATTCACTCTGACAAAGTGATAGAACTCTTCTGTGAGACATGTGACAAACTTGGATGTACTATCTGCATCACACTTGATCACCGTCTGTGTAGGAAAGTGAACCATATCCCTGATATTGTCAAAGACTTGAAACATAGTCAAGAGTTTACTGCATTTTCTGAGCGCATTAAGTCCACTACAGATAAACTGTCTGAATTTGAACAAAAATTACATGTGAATGCCACTTCCAACAATGACATGCAAAAACTAGCGAAACAAGAACTTAAACGTCAGAGGGCTGAAGTCAACAAGTTTTTCGATGAACTGGAGAAAAAGATGGACAATCAGATTATAAAAATAAAGAAAAGGAACAAAGATGTCCTGAAAGCAGCTTCTATCATGCTGAAACCTATGAAAAAAGAGCTGGATCAAATAAACAATGACATTGAGTCAAAGAAATCAGGACAAAATTGTGAGTTGTTTATTTCAATGAAAAAAAGCAAGGAGAAAATGAGGACTTCAGATGATCAAATAAACAAAATGCAAGGGGAACTAACAATACAACATTATACACTGCTCCCATCAGAACAGATCCAGGCTATGATGAGAACTGTTACAGAGATCTGCACAATATCAACAGCCAGAACTACTACCGAGGTTGGCAAAACACCAGCAACCAGAACCACTCCCGATGTTGGCAGAACACCAGCAACCAGAACCACTTCTGAGGTTGGCAGAACACCAGCAACCAGAACCACTTCCGGGGTTGGCAGAACACCAGCAACCAGAACCACTTCCGACGTTGGCAGAACACCAGCAACCAGAACCACTACAGAGATCTGCATAGCCGAACTTCAGTCAGTGATAGAAATTAAAACCAGCAAAGACAAAACAGAACCTTCTATATTTGGTCTCACGACGTTGCATGGACACTACTGTGTTGTATCAGACAGTGGTAATAAAAGTATTAAAGTGGTTAACACAAAGAGTAATCAATTGACCTCAGAGATAGGCATGGAATCATGGACCATCTGGGGGCTGACACCAGTAAGTGATGATCGGGTTGCTGTATCAGTAACAATGTCAGACTTGAGTTATCAAATCCAGTTTTTCTCTATATCTACATATGGGGTCATAAGGAGTACTAACCAGGTGATTATTGTTAATGACTATTATACGGGCATGGTTCATTGTAAAGGTAACATTTATGGAGTTCGTGGTTATAAAACCGAGATTGATATCCTTAGTATGAAAGGGGAGATCATCAGAACAATCAAAACAGATGATAAAGGTGATGATCTGTTTTGTTCTCCGCGAAGAATAGCTCTGAGTCCTGATGGACAAACAATTTATGTAACTGATGAGCTGAAGCACACTGTTACCAGTTTAACATTGGATGGGAAAGTCAAAGCCATCTTTTCTGACAAGGACCTGAATACGCCGTGTGGTATCACTGTGGACAAGCATGGCTATGTATATGCAAGAAGCTGTGGTACACACAACATTCAGCAGTTTACTGCAGACCTCAACAAGGTTCAGGTTCTTTTAGAAGATCTTGATGGGACTAACATCGCCTACTCCAGAACTGAGCACAAAATATACATAGATAAGAACAGAAAAATTGGTGAATATTCATTGAATTTCAATTAAACAAACGATTTACTGTCTTGTAAATAAGTATTATACCAAATTGTGATAAAAAAATTCTCAGAACATTAGGAAGTTGCTATATGTCAATATTGATCAGCTGTTAACTAATAATTAGTTAAAATATTGTGCTGTTTATGATTTTTATCATGTATACTTAATAAAATTAACCATTTTCCTTCATATATACGTATTTTTATGCATGTGCGAACAATGTAGATCCAGATCAGCCGGCACATTCGTGTCATCTGATCAGGGTCACATATTGGTAAAATAATACCCAAATGAATCAAAAAGCGAACAGTGCAGATCCTGATCAGACAGCACAGATGTGCCGGCTGGTCTGGATCTACACTGTTTGCCCATGCATAATGGTGTGTCTAAGGAGGAAAGCGTCAAGCCAAAATATCAGACTCATTGTACCCCAGTGAATTTGATATCATGATGTCACAAAATAAAGGCCTAATGGCTGAAATATGATGGATAAACGTAAATATTATAAAACAAGGCAGTCGGAACGACAGCAATATCCCCCTCCGCAGATGTGAATGTGGAAAAGGTTATGGATGGTTAAGAGCAAATTAAACAATAGCTCTGGGCAACAGGCAGACAGGTGGAAGCCAATTCAAGTGCAGGGCTTTGTCGTGTTCAGATAAGTTTCAGAGTATTGGCCTGCTCGAATACCACACGCGGCCTTGACCTTGAGCCAGCCAGATCGGAACACGGGTTCTGATCAACAGGTTCATGAACTGGACATTTCACTTAAGTTTCATGATATTCATTCCAGGGGTTCAGAAGATATGAACTGGACACGAAATGTATGGTTTAAATCTTCAAACACCACTGGTGACCTTGACATTGAACTGGCCATGCTGGAACATGGGCTCGAATATCTGCACATCGTCTTGATTGGGAGAACATTTGACTAAAGTTTCATGAAATTTGTTCTAGGGGTTAAAAGTTATAGACCAGACACAAAGCATGCAACTTTTACGAAATTCCTTCAAGGCTTTAAAAAAAACACCACTGGTGACCTTGACATTGAGGCGACCTAGTCTAAATAATTCGACTACAAGCACAGACCCATTATCATACTGACGTTTTTGTTGTCGGTCCTCTACGTCTCAAGCAGTTACGATCAAAACTGTGGTGGAAATCGACCCGATTTAAATTCTTTTTTTTTTCACTCCCACATGAAAATTTCAACACTGGTATGTCAAATATCGTTATAAAACATAAATAATGATAAAAGTAACAATAAAATCAACGCATATTCCACAAAATAACTTGTTAAACCTACCACAGCATATGCGGTAAAAATTTTCGATAAACGCTAGTCAGATAAACTTTATGCGGTGTAATCGACATGGGTGGAGGTTTAAAATAGTTTTGCATAAAAACGAAAACGTTACTTATAAAGGATTACATATAGTGATTCTACTTGAATGTGGCTTCTCAGGTATGTATTTTTTAAAATAAATATGGTTTAAGACGCTTTATAAAGCCAGCAAAAGATTGAAAAGTTGCGATTCATTTTCCGATCGGCGGCATATAGAAATAGAAGGAAAATTTTCCGCATTATTTTGAATAGTAACTGGGTTGTGCGTGAAGAGCGACCATCATATATATAGAAAAGCTCTTGTTGCAGTTCTGCTCGTCGTTCATGGGGAATACGTTTGACTAAAGTTTCATGAAATTCCTTTTAATGGTTGAAAAGTTATGGACCGGACACAAAATATGGTCAAACTCCACAGGCACATGCATATCATGTTCATGAACTGAACATTTCACTTAAGTTTCATGATATTCATTCCAGGAGTTCAGAGACCTCCAATTAACTTGCCAGTTTGTGTACATACACTGTATACAGCTGAAACCTCTCTTAAATTTAGTCTTAACATTTTGAGAATGTGCTACAAATTTGTTGTTGTTGTTATTGTTGTTGTTTTACTTACAAACATTGAATAAAATATTCAGAAAAGCCTGATTTTCAAAGTGCTATAAAGAAAGTTTATTTGGTCAGAATCCAGAAAAATTTACCCTATAAAATCTTCCAGAGCAAAGTTCTTAATATTGCATAACACAGATCTAAGCAGCAAAGTTCATTAGGTCATTGACCAGCAACTGGATAATAATGCATCCTGATACATCTTATGATTGAATCTAAATATAGCTGAAGACAGGTAGAAATATTGGAATTTTGACACTTGAAATTTTCACTCTGCTTCTAAAATATTTTGTTTCAAATTTTATCACTGAATAACCAGTGAATGAATTGTTCAGGAAAGATTAAATTTTAAGATGGTATAAAGTTTGTGTCAAAATCTGGTGTTTGTTGAGAACTTTTTTTAAAATCTGGTTGATAAGTTATCATAACTGTAGAAAAATCAAAGGTTAAAAACATAATTTAAAAGAAAATCTTTTTAAAATCCCCAGGGCGGGGTTAAACACCACAGGTTGCCTTGACCTTGAGCCAGCCAGGTTGGAACATGGGTTCTGCACATCAGGCTCATGAACTGAGCATTCGACTAAAGTTTTCATGAAATTCCTTCAAGGTGTTCAGAAGATATTAACCGGACATGAAGTACATGGTTCAAATCTTCAAACACCACTGGTGACCTTGATATTGAGCCAGCCAGGTTGGAACATGGGCTCTGCACGTCGTCTTGATGGGGAGAAATTTTGACTAAAGTTTCATGAAATTCCCTCTAGGGGTTTAGAAGATATGAACCGAACACGAAATACATGGTTCAAATCTTCAAACACCACTGGTGACCTTGACCTTGAGCCAGCCAGGTTGGAACATGGGTTCTGTATGTCATCTTGATGGGGAGAACATTTGAGTAAAGTTTAATGGAATTCCTTCTAGGGGTTGAAAAGTTATGGACCCGACAAGAAATGTGCATGAACGCATGCACGCACAGACAGACAGACAGACAGACGGACAAAGACCATTCCTATATCCCCCAGCCGCTATTTGGCAGGGGATAACATGAGCCAGTCGGAAACGACTGCACGGTCGACTATTCGAAAAGTCAGACATATATGTCTTGCACTGCATAGAGACTTTTACTTTTACAAGGAACGACAATGCTCCAGAGGAGATTTTGTTCAGTACTGGAAGAAGAAGAAGTCAAGTTGGAGGTTTAACAAAAAGATGGATTTACAATGTAAACTTTAGGCGAAACTTTAAAGCGTTTTAACTTTAAAGCGTTTAAATTTAATTAGATTTGATGCAGTGCTCTGACTCATTTTTATAAAATTGCTTTATAGTCATATAATTCGAAAAGAACAAAAACAATCATCCATTAACCATGATGCAACTTTTTTGCACACGGTACATTTTCAAACAAGTCTTAGTTTCCAAAAAGCTAGTCGTAATTAGCATGACGTTCTAACAAAAAGACGGCTCTGAAGTGTAAACTTTAGATGAAACTCTAAAGCGCTTAAAGCGTTTCAATTTAAATACACTTGATGCAGTGCTCTGACTTATTTTTTTTAAACTGTTTTATATTCATTTTTTTGCATATCTTCTATTTCCTTCTAGTCAATAAATATTGTTTCAAATAATAGTGCAAATAGCAACTATATCATAGTTAAAGTATTTTTTTTTCATTTTTCCATGTGTTTCACTTCTTTCTTGTCAATTAAAGTTTCAAATCAAAGGTTGACTTATTTTTTTTCCTGGCACAATATGACTTCAGTCTTGAATATTAGCATCCGCCCGAATATCCGTGGTAGATAAAAACTAGATAAAGCAGAACCTGGGCATGCAAACTTTTGCTCTGCCATCCGAAAGTTCCTTCATACTCCTGCAATAGGCAACTCCACACAATCTATAGATGATGTGACATGACAATCACTCTAAAACGCCACCCATCAGTACTTTCAGTGCTTTGATTAGGAGATGATTTTAATCAGATTGCTGTCTTGAACTCTTCATCAGCCTAACTGCACAACTGTAGCACTTTACTCCTAGATGACAATTTGAGCATACATTCTATGCCAGTTTCAAATATTCTATGCAGTTTAATACTGTGAAAGGCTTTATAGTATTTTCCACAACAAAGATACTGGTTCACCCCCCAGGAACTTCAAGGATATTATTCACCTAGCATGTTAAAAAACTATGTGGTCCCTTGAAGTTCGTAGAACTTAACCCTGTACTCCATAAATATATGGGGTTTATAGCATGTTAGAAAAATGAAGTGACTTATCGTCAGTAAAATGTCATATGCCAAGTATCAACACTTTCCACGACCATTTTAAACAATTTTACAACTACAGTCAAATCTGTCTTCTGCAGCAACTTTTTATCACTCCCCTGGGTGGCTGCTAAAGATGGTTTGACTGTAGTTGTAAGTTTGGTATTTTATTAATTTTATTATTTATTAAAACCTGGGCTTAAACTGAAACTCTGTGACATATATAATATAATGTTCGGAATGTTTAGACAATTATGGTGATCATCTTGTTACTTTCAGGAGATGATTTTTGTCAGATATGTAAAGGAGTACATGGACATTTTACACCATTTTACACACATGAACACCTAGCTAAAATTATGTATTCTGATCATTTTATTATACATCTACTTTGATACTGACATAAAAAGTAAAATAGGACAATTTTTGTGTGTAGAGTGGGGGATGCCTGGTGTGCCCCCATTTATATCCACTGGTAGTAAATTCTTACTTATTGTAGGGAATATCCCATGAAGCATTAAGCACAGCATCTGTCACAACTGCAGTCACAACAGACCCATACTGGCCTGCATATATGCAATGTCTGATCTGGTTTACAATGTTCACTAATTAACAAACAAGCTAAATTATAAATGTCTTTAGAACACTTAGAACTATGAAATATTAATGGGCAGACTAAAACTGATAAAAGGAGACCCCATTACATTCATTCATGGATACACAAATAATGCTTTGTGGTTGCACAGAAGCCTCATTGATATCCCCACAAAAATATCTGGGTCTTCTCATTTTGCTATTGTTTTATTCATAATCGACATATAACCCTTTACTCCACAGTGTGTAGATCCAGATCAGTCAGCACATCTGAACCATCTGATCAGGATCTACATTCTTTGTTGTTAGATTGATTTGCTTATATTCAAGAAGGGAACAGTGTAGATCCAGATCAGTCAGCACATCTGAACCATCTGATCAGGATCTACACTCTTTGTTGTTAGATTGATTTGCTTATATCCAAGAAGGGAACAGTGTAGATCCAGATCAGTCAGCACATCTGAACCATCTGATCAGGATCTACATTCTTTGTTGTTAGATTGATTTGCTTATATTCAAGAAGGGAACAGTGTAGATCCAGATCAGACAGCACATCTGAACCATCTGATCAGGATCTACACTCTTTGTTGTTAGATTGATTTGCTTATATCCAAGAAGGGAACAGTGTAGATCCAGATCAGTCAGCACATCTGAACCATCTGATCAGGATCTACATTCTTTGTTGTTAGATTGATTTGCTTATATTCAAGAAGGGAACTGTGTAGATCCAGATCAGTCAGCACATCTGAACCATCTGATCAGGATCTACATTCTTTGTTGTTAGATTGATTTGCTTATATCCAAGAAGGGAACAGTGTAGATCCAGATCAGTCAGCACATCTGAACCATCTGATCAGGATCTACATTCTTTGTTGTTAGATTGATTTGGTTATATCCAAGAAGGGAACAGTGTAGATCCAGATCAGTCAGCACATCTGAACCATCTGATCAGGATCTACACTCTTTGTTGTTAGATTGATTTGCTTATATCCAAGAAGGGAACAGTGTAGATCCAGATCAGTCAGCACATCTGAACCATCTGATCAGGATCTACATTCTTTGTTGATAGATTGATTTGCTTATATCCAAGAAGGTAACGGTGTAGATCCAGATCAGTCAGCACATCTGAACCATCTGATCAGGATCTACATTCTTTGTTGTTAGATTGATTTGCTTATATCCAAGAAGGTAACGGTGTAGATCCAGATCAGTCAGCACATCTGAACCATCTGATCAGGATCTACATTCTTTGTTGTTAGATTGATTTGCTTATATCCAAGAAGGGAACAGTGTAGATCCAGATCAGTCAGCACATCTGAACCATCTGATCAGGATCTACATTCTTTGTTGTTAGATTGATTTGGTTATATCCAAGAAGGGAACAGTGTAGATCCAGGTAAGACAGCAAAGATGTGCCAGATGATCTTGAACTACACATACACTGGTAGCATATAAAAGCCAAGTATATATTATATATTGTTATTAAAGTATATATTATATATTGTTATTAAAATTGTGTTATCAAAAATTAACAATGAAATTAACAGTGTCAATATTTTTTTGCAAAACCCCCAAAATGTAATAATTCACATTTTTTATCCCATAACTCCAGGTGATTTGGCTTTAATGCATGAACAAACATTGAAAATCCAGATAAATGTACTAGTGTTAATATAATAATTTCAATAAAAACCAGTCCTTAATATCACTGAACCAAAATTCAACATTTTACCAAAATATCTAAACACTTAAGTTAATGATTTAATTCAGTATTGTGTGAAATGTAAAAAATTAAACTTTATTTTCATACAATATCATACAACAGCCTTTCAGTAACTCTGAGATATAATTAGAACTGCCAATTCACACTGGTAAATGGTTGAAGTATAGATTTCTGCCTGTCCTAACATAATGAGACATTACATTTGAGACATAACCAAATGAAATACATAATTATATTTTATTACAAAATGGTCTCCAATAAACTATCTTTATACAGCTTTAAAATCTTTAACATAATGTCTGGTCCTCAAAGTCGTTATTGACAGGTGGATCATTTTGTGAAATGTATAATGGTAAAACAATAGGGCATTTTGTTTCTGCTAGTATTGGCATCAAGTTTAAAATAAACACAAGCTTACATTACATTTTGCAAATTTATAAAGACCGTAAAGGTATTCTAAAGTAAATATTTTATCGATAATGATATTTGAATTGTGTAAAACTAGGTTAAACTATCTGATTACGAGCCCTTCACTGTATACCTACCGTTGATAAGGAAGTAAAAATATAATAACAGTCATGATTTTAACCTTCACTTTGGCGTCCATTTATGCTGAAATGGACATATTGTAAACATGTTCAGATTTAAAATATGAATAAACAAAATTGGCATTACGTAAGTACACTGGAAAAATGTTTACCAACTAGATTAAGAAAATAAAATAAGACATACTTGCAAATCAGGTAAACATTTAAAATGGCGAAGTCAGGGCAATACAGTCGTTCTGTGCTTGGAGCATCTGATGAAGTAAAGGACATTTACTGTGAACCGTGTCATAGAGATGGGACTGTAGCGATAGCTGAAGGTTACTGCAAAGACTGTCCTGAATATCTGTGTGCACAGTGTTACAAGAGTCATCGAAGAAACAGGGGTTTGGCAAATCATGTGCTACTAGACAAGAACTCAATGCCGACAGCTCCAGGATCCATTAGAACAGTTTTGGATATCTGCAAGGAGAAATGCACCATTCACTCCGATAAAGTGATAGAGCTCTTCTGTGAGACATGTGACAAACTTGGATGTACTATCTGCATCACACTTGATCACCGTCAGTGTAGGAATGTGAAACATATCCCTGACATTGTCAAAGACTTGAAAAATAGTCAAGAGTTTACAGCATTTTATGAGCACATCAAGTCAACTACAGATAATCTGTCTGAATTTGAACAAAAAATACAAGCAAATACAACTTCCAACAATGAAATGCAAAAACTTGCAAAACAAGAACTTAAACGTCAGAGGGCTGAAGTCAACAAATTTTTCGATGAACTGGAGAGAAAGATGGATGATCAGATTCTAACCATAGAGAGAAAGAACAAAGATGCCCTAAAAGCAGCATCTGACACGCTGAAACCTATGAAAAAAGAGCTGGATCAAATAAAGAATGACACTGAGTCAAAGAAATCAGGACAAAATTGTGAGTTGTTTATTTCAATGAAAAAGAGCAAGGAGAAAATGAGGACTTTAGATGATCAATTTAACAAAGTTCAAGAGGAACTAACAATACAACATTATACACTGCTTCCATCAGAACAGATCCAGACAATGATGAGAACTGTGACAGAAATCTGCAAGATATCAACATCCATGATCACTACAGAGGTTAGCAAAACACCAGCAACCAGAACCACAGCAGAGGTTGGCAGAACACCAGCAACCAGAACCACTACAGAGGTTAGCAAAACACCAGCAACCAGAACCACTGCAGAGATCTGCACAGCCAGCCTTCAGGCAGTGATGGACATTAAAACTAGCAAAGACAAAACAGAGCCTTCTATATCTGGACTCACCATAATGCATGGACACTACTGTATTGTAGCAGACGACAATAATAAAAGTATTAAGGTGGTTGACACAAAGAGTAAGCAAGTGACCTCAGAGATAGGCATTGAAGCAATGATCATCTGGGGGGTGACATCAGTAAGTGATGATCAGGTTGTTGTATCAGTATCATTATCAACTGGTAAAGACCAAATGCAGTTTTTCTCTGTATCAACATCTGGAGTCATAAGGAGTACCAACCAGGTGATTAATGTTAATGACTATTATCCAGGCATGGTTCATTGTAAAGGTAACATTTATGGAGTTGGTGGTAAAAACAACAAGATTGAAACCCTCAGTATGAAAGGGAAGATCATCAGAACAATCAAAACAGATGACAAAGGTGCTGATCTGTTGGGTGGTCTGCAAGAATAGCTCTGAGTCCTGATGGACAAACAATTTATGTAACAGATGGTTCAAAGAACAGTGTTACCAGTTTGACATTGGATGGAAAAGTCAAGGCCATCTATACTGACAAGGACCTGAAGGATCCTTGGGGTATCACTGTGGACAAGCATGGCTATGTATATGTAAGAAGCCGTGGTACACGCAATATTCAGCAGCTTACTGCAGACCTCAACAAGGTTAAGGTTCTCATAGAAGATGTTGATGGGACTGACATTACCTACTCGAGCACTGAGAACAAACTTTACGTGAGTGACAAGGGCAAAATCAATGAATATTCCTTAAATTTTAAATAAACAAACAAACTACTCAATATACCAAGTTGTAATGAGAAAGTTCTCAGAACCTTAGGAAGTTGCTAAACCTCCTGCTATAATATGATAATATTGATCAGCTGTTAACTAATAATTAGTTAAAATATAGTGCTATTTATGCATTTTGAATTTATTTAATCAATAAAATTATTTTTTGATCCTGTATACTTATTAAAATTAAGGCCAAAATACACGTTGTCAACTTGTCAGTCTCATTTTTTACCCCAGTGAAATTGACATCATGTTGTCACAAAATGAAGGCCTTATCGCTGTAATATGTTAAATAAATGAAAACATTATAAAAGAACTAAATTTTTTTTTTACATCAGTCCATATAGAGCAATTAAATAAAATATTATGATATCTTATGTTCATGAGTTTTCCTAAATACACAGCAGCAAAGGGTAAAAGATGTGTCAAATTAACCTTTTACTAGATAGTATTACATGTTTTATATGACTTTATCCCATGGGCAAATAGTTTAGATCCAGATCATGTGGCATATCTGTCACATATAATCTGGATCTACACTGTTTGTATCATGGTTGAAATCAATTAATGAGTTTAAAACTGAACAGTTCAGATCCAGATTAGACAGCAGGGATGTTTAACCTGATCTGGATTTACACTGTTTGTATCATGGTTGAAATCACTTAATGAGTTTTAAACTGAACAGTTCAGATCCAGATTAGACAGAAATGATGTATAACCTGATCTGGATGTACACTGCTGGCACATGAAATGAAAGCATGTCCATGGAAGAAAATTACAGAAATTACAGTATTCTATAATAAATAGTACAACAATTGGCATCACATTTAAATTTACAAGGAAATCTTAGTAGTGTTGATATTAGGAAAGAGTGTATTCAGTGAAAGCACTAAGGCAATTCTGATTAAAGGGCCACAACTCTCGAGAGCCAACATTAACAACAGCATTTTCTACTCTAAAAAGTAAAAAAAAACAAGATCTGGTTGGGTTACAATACTCAGTACAAGCCAGCAGCTCAAATAAAAGTCTTATCCCCATAATACCAGTAAACCTTGAAGCAAAAGATCGATTGTGTTTCTTGTATTATATATATGTCAGTGGCATAGCTACTATTAGGCCATGTAGGCCCGGGCCTACAAGTAGGACAAGAACATGACATTTTCAAAAGTCCCAATAAAACAATAACAACAGTTGGGGGTTGTAGCAGGTTCAAGCTCTTTGACCGAATCAAGTGTGTCTGGCATTTATTTGCTTTATTGCAGAAAATGATAATTTCCTTTGTCCAGATGTAAATTCAGGCTTATGATCAAAATTGTCTGTGCTTTTTTTGTTACACAGTACAGCATGTAGAAAGATTACAGTTGCCCCGCCCCCACCCCTTCATAATGACACTATGTCACAGTGCATTATGGTTCACATTTATATCTGTATGAAATGTTTACATCAGCAAATCGCTGTAGTTTTAAGCCAGCAGCCAGTTTTTCAAAATGTTAATCAAATTCATAGATAAAAAGTTTTGTTTTGATAATTTTCCTTGAAAAAAAACATTATAGTGTGCATTTTTCTATTTTAATCTCCACTTGTTTCACAGCTTCTGAGCTGCAGCACCCCCCAGATCTCCTTACCAAGGGGCAAGTGCACCTTGGAACCCCTTGTATGGGCCTACAGCATCAAACAAGCTGGCTATGCCCCCTGCATGTCCTGTACTTCAAAACTAGAATTTTATCCATAGGACATGGTTGCACTCACTCTCTGCTCAATAATAAACTTTAGGGCCATTACTACATGTAGTTTTTAGTATAAGGTTTGAAAATGGTTTCTCCAAAGCAACATCATCTTGGTATATTTAAATTTTTTAACAAGTGATTCCAACATCATAAATTTATAGCCTGAAAATAAGAGCCAATGGAAAAAAACAACAACAAATTTTGACACTTTAAAGGGTCAGAATGAATCATAAATAATATAACCCTGCTGTCTGATCAAAATCTACACTATTTACTTTTAGATTCATTTACTAATAGATAACTTCTGAGCAGGAATCACATGGTATAGATTCAGATCAGAATGCATGGATGTGCAGGCTCACATGGATCTACACTGGTGGCACATGGGTAATAAGCTATATTCATGTAGTAAACGGTTTTTTAGTGACTTGTGCATAATACCCCTTTTAGGTAAATAAAATGATTTCAATGTCCACAAATAGTCAATTTTAATGATATGCACTATGACAAAAATGATTATGACATATGGTTTTATGTTCAATTGGAATACACTTAGAACAACTTAATAACTGTCATTATCAGCCCAACAGAACCACTGAAACATGTTTACCCATCTTCAAGATGACATTTTGTGCATTCATTCTATACCAGTTCATTCTTGTATACCAGATAAATAGTTGAAAGATTTTTCTGGTTCCCATCTAGGCAGGATATTAATGCCTGTTCTGATGCTATTCACGAAAAACATTAAAGATCTATGCAGTCTCTCCGTAACACTTGTTTATGGCAAATGGATTCCCGAAAAGGGAACTCATGACGGGCAGGGCATAACGATAAACCATAAAATCACAGATAAAACATTGAAAAAAATCTGACAACTTAACAACATCATTAAGATTTGTCAGAACTTTAAACCTGTGAGCTGATGTAATAGAACCACCTTCAAGATCTTTCAAGTCTGTTGAGACCGATACATGTAAATTTTGAATTGCACTCAATCTGGAACTAGGTGGCAGGGACAGTAATAAACATTTCAAATACTGCTTTTGAACAGGCTCAATCAAACTGAGTTTACAATATTTTGATATTTGTTGTGTTTGGTGACTTTCAAACTTTCTTTTCATCTATTTGTTTGAATTTGGCCGGGTTCTTGCATATTAAAAAGGGGTGTTCTGGAGGAATTTGTTGACAGTGCAGACTCGGAGGAGCCTGAACAGCTATAAAATCTGATCTGGTCTACACAGGTCAAACACACCTTTTTTGTTTCTTATTTGACTAACTCATAAACAAACAAGTTCAATACTCTGGTATCATTTAATTTCGCATGGGCAAATGTTTACGCAAAAGTTTTCAAGTAAAGGTGACAAATGATATATATTCCCACAGGCATACTATTGAAAAAGCATACCTTTTCCACAGATCCACAACCAAGAGTGACATTCTTGGTTTCGGGTAAAGCTGGTGAGAATTTTATCTTCTCATCTTTCAAGACTTTAAGTGAGACAGTAATTATCACCTGAAAACACATGAAACACATTTTTTAACTTTTTCCTCCATAGACACACCTTTATTGCATGGGCAAACAGTGTAGATCCAGATCTGCTGGCACATTTGTGCCATCTAATCAGGATCTATACCATTTGCTTTTTGATTTATTACTTAATTCTGCTCAAAATGCAACCAGTCTAGATACAGGAAAGACAGCATGGATGTGCCACTTGATCTGGATCCACATGCATTAAAATGCATACAAATGACTATACAGCTGCAAATTTCACCAAAAATGAAAAAAGGGAGATAAATCAAAACTTATGACTGCTATTGGTCGCATTCTGACTATAAGCCAAGTTTGAAGTCAATTCCTTACATACTTTTTAAAATTTTTTATGATATACACTGGAGGCCAATGAATGGATTATTTACTTTATAACCTTTCTTGACATAAAAATAGTAATTTAACAGAATGGTTACCTGTGATGCCAGGAATTTCTCTCCTGACGAACAACCAACTGTTATAACTTCCTCGCCATATTCCACGGAATTTACCTGCAATAAAACAATTATATAACTCTTTACTCAATAGATAGACCTCTATTCTATGGGTGAGCAGTATAGATCCTGATCAGCCGGCACATCCAATCCATCTGATAAGGATCTACACTTTTGGCTTTCAGATTTCTTAGGTTATTTCAGACCAAAATGCAACCTGTGCAGATCCAGATCAGACAGCACCAATGATATTTCAACTTTACAATGAAATATGGAATAACCCGTAACTCCATAAAGAGACCCTTATTGCAAGGGAAAACAGATCCAATCAGCTAGCACATCTGTGCCATACGATCAGGATCTGCGCTGTTAGCTTTTAGATTCATTAAGTTATTTCTGACAAAGATGTGACCAGTAACTATTCAGTTTAGACAGCATGGATGTGCCAGCTGATCTGGAGCTACACTCGTCACTCATGTGTTAAAACGTATATACATGGAGTGGAGGGATAAAGGCCTGAGAGACATTTACACGCCACAAAAAAATAAACCTTTAAAACTTTATAACTTTAAATAACCATAAGATAAATATATACTAGAAATGTGTCCACGGATGCCCCCGCTATGCATGTTTGTCATGGTGAACATTTATAGCAAGTTAATTGAAAATCTAATAAGTAATAACAAACTCACAACCCAGACAAGAAAATTCTGGTTTTAGTAATAGTGACCTTGACCTTGGACCTACAGGCATGGGAATTGTACACAACACAACGCCTTGTCATAGTGAACATTTCTGCCAAATTATTTTGAAATCACTCTGTTAATAATGAAGTTATAGCTAGTACAAGAAATTTCTATTTTTTGCAACAGTGACCTTGACCTTGGACCTACAGGCATGGGTATTGTACACAACACATCGTCTTGATATAATAAACCTTTATACCAAGTTAATTTAAAATCCTATAAGAAATAACAAAGTTACAGAGCAGACAAGATTTTTATAACAAAATTTTATTTTTAGTAACAGTGACCTTGACCTTGGACCTACAGGCATGGGTGTTGTAGGCGACACACCGCCTTGTCATGGTGAACATTTGTGCCAAGTTATTTTGAAATCCATCCATTCATAAGGAAGTTACAGCCCGGACAAGAAAATTCTATTTTTAGTAACAGTGACCTTGACTTTGGACCTACAGACATGGGTACTGTACGCGACACACCGTCTTGATATGGTGAACATTCATACCAAGTTATTTTAAAATCCAATAAGAAATAAGAAAGTTACAGACGGGACACGATTTTTCCAACAAAATTCTATTTTTAGTAACAGTGACCTTGACCTTGGACCTACAGGCATGGGTGTTGTATGCGACACACCGCCTTGCCAAAGTGAACATTTGTGCCAAGTTATTTTGAAATCCCTCCATTCATAAGGAAGTTACAGCCCGGACAAGAAAATTCTATTTTTAGTAACTTTGACCTTGACCTTGGACCTACATACATGGGTATTGTACGCGACATACCGTCTTGATATGGTGAACATTCATACCAAGATATTTTAAAATCCAATAAGAAATAACAAAGTTACAGAGCGGACACGATTTTTCCAACAAAATTCTATTTTTAGTAACAGTGACCTTGAAGTCGGACCTACAGGCATGGATGTTGTACGCGACACACCGCCTTGTCATGGTGAACATTTGTGCCAAGTTATTTTGAAATCTCTCCATTCATAAGGAAGTTACAGCCCGGTCAAGAAAATTCTATTTTTAGTAACAGTGACCTTGACCTTGGACCTACAGGCATGGGTATTGTACGCGACACACCATCTTGATATGGTGAACATTCATACCAAGTTATTTTAAAATCCAATAAGAAATAACAAAGTTATACAGCGGACACGATTTTTCCAACAAAATTCTATTTTTAGTAACAGTGACCTTGACCTTGGACCTACAGACATGGGTGTTGTATGCGACACACCGCCTTGTCATGGTGAACATTTGTGTCAAGTTATTTTGAAATCCCTCCATTCATAAGGAAGTTACAGCCCGGACAAGAAAATTATATTTTTAGTAACAGTGACCTTGACCTTGGACCTACAGGCATGGGTATAGTAAGCGACACACCATCTTAATATGGTGAACATTCATACCAAGTTATTTTAAAATCCAATAAGAAATAACAAAGTTACAGAGCGGACACGATTTTTCCAACAAAATTCTATTTTTAGTAACAGTGACCTTGACCTCGGACCTACAGGCATGGGTGTTGTACGCGACACACCGACTTGTCATGGTGAACATTTGTGCCAAGTTATTTTGAAATCCCTCCATTCATAAGGAAGTTACAGCCCGGTCAAGAAAATTCTATTTTTAGTAACAGTGACCTTGACCTTGGACCTACAGGCATGGGTATTGTACGCGACACACCATCTTGATATGGTGAACATTTATACCAAGTTATTTTAAAATCCAATAAGAAATAACAAAGTTATACAGCGGACACGATTTTTCCAACAAAATTCTATTTTTAGTAACAGTGACCTTGACCTTCGACCTACAGGCATGGGTATTGTACGCGACACACCGCCTTGTCATGGTGAACATTTGTGCCAAGTGATTTTGAAATCCCTTCATTCATAAGGAAGTTACAGCCTGGACAAGAAAATTTTATTTTTAGTAACAGTGACCTTGACCTTGGACCTACAGGCATGGGTATTGTACGCGACACACCGTCTTGATATGGTGGATATTTATACCAAGTTATTTTAAAATCCATTAAGAAATAACAAAGTTACAGAGCGGACAAGATTTTTCCAACAAAATTCTATTTTTAGTAACAGTGACCTTGACCTTGGACCTACAGGCATGGGTGTTGTACGCGACACACCGCCTTGTCATGGTGAACATTTGTGCCAAGTGATTTTGAAATCCCTCCATTCATAAGGAAGTTACAGCCTGGACAAGAAAATTCTATTTTTAGTAACTTTGACCTTGACCTTGGACCTACAGGCATGGGTATTGTACGCGACATACCGTCTTGATATGGTGGATATTTATACCAAGTTATTTTAAAATCCTGTAAGAAATAACAAAGTTACAGAGCGGACACGATTTTTCCAACAGAATTCTATTTTTAGTAACAGTGACCTTGACCTTGGACCTACAGGCATGGGTATTGTACGCGACACACCGCCTTGTCATGGTGAACATTTGTGCCAAGTTATTTTTAAATCCCTCTAATCATAAGGAAGTTACAGCCCGGACAAGAAAATGCTATTTTTAGTAACAGTGACCTTGACCTTGGACCTACGGGCATGGGTATTATACGCGACACACCGTCTTGATATGGTGAACATTCATACCAAGTTATTTTAAAATCCAATAAGAAATAACAAAGTTACAGAGTGGACACGATTTTCGAACATACACACACACTGACACACCCACCCACAGCCAGTGTGAACACTATATGCCCTTCCGCCATTATATGGCGGGGGCATAAAAATCTATATTTCTGCACGCTCCCATAAAAACTAATGGCTTAAACACTTACAATGTATTTTATGCTTTAAAAATATCAAAATGCAGATAATTTAAAAACATGTTGATTTTTCATATCCAACACAATTCATATACCTTGTCTATGTAATTCTATGAAACTTTGTGAAATATACATTGTCAAGTCTCATTTTAGTTGAGCATAAATTCATGAATGTTATCAGTTTTACCTGTGATTTTGTGACAATGTTAAGTCCTTCAGCCAATGTGTTGAGAACTTTACCAAAGTCATCCTGAATCAGTACAGGAGGTCCATGGAATTGTGGGTATTCCTCATTTTGATCCCAATGAAGTGCTGATATGTTGCTAAGGTTACTACCACAGGCATATTCTAAGTTACTGCGATGGAACTGAGCAAATTTTCTTCAAGCTACAAAAGAAAACTTTAAAATTAATTTACATATTTTAAAAATTTTTTGTACATGGACATAGTTCAATAAACTGCTATCAAACTGCAGTATTTTTTAAAATAAACTTAAATAAATATTTCTATTATTATATATAAGAGTGATTTAAAGAAATAATGAATACAAATTATATATAAATCCTTTTACTTCAAACTATTTCTTAGTACTTTTTTCTTAAAAGCAAACACTCAAAGTTGAAACAGAAAAAGAAATTTAAAAAAAATTGTAAAGATAGTTTTCACATGCATCAAAAAGTTTTGAAAAACAGATGTTTCCCCCTGATCAAGTTCATAACTAAAGCGGTTTGATTTAGGATGGATAAGTAAAGGCAAAACAATGAATGAACTTCTGATCCCAGCACTTGTTATTCTAAGAATTTTAATCCAGTTGGTACCTTTGTAAACTTGATTCCAGATTCATCTTTAAACTGGTTATGAAGGTCTGTAAATCTCTCTGCAAATTATAAACAAATACTTCAAATTCATTAAAATTCCTGGTGTATAATTTTTGTTTATTTTTCGTCTCACCCATCTTTAATTAAATATAAATATTAACATTTTACTCCATGGGATATGGATATTATCCATGAACTATGAGTGTAGATCCAGATCAGCTAGCACATCAGTGTGGTCCGATTAGGATCTACACTGTTCACTTTTTGAGTCATAAGGTTATTTTCAAACAATAAGTGAATAATATAGATCCATATTAGATGGCATAGATTTGCTGGCTGATCAGAATCTACACTGTTCACACATGCAGTAAACCCATATATTCAGGCTTCACACACTTTAAACAACCCAAATGTTTCCTATACCCAAATAAAAACCATCAAATATCAACTTAATCCTTATTTAATATTTAAAACCCTGCTATTACAACCACCATTGGGACTTGGTAACAGTAATCTTTACTTCGGGACGATGTACAAATCTGTAGCGTAAGACAGAGTTATGGTGGTTTGAATATGTGAGTGGTTTTTATGAGTTTTACTGCGCAGTTTAAGCAAATTAAATTCTGACACGACTGTAAAACATCATTCTTTGATGCCTTTGCTTATGCACCTTCCTCATCTGAACCTTGTACATGTGAAAGATACTTATATTCTTTACCCAGGGAAAAAAGAATCAATTTTATCCAATGTTACGAAGTTACATAAAAAACCTATAGACTATTTAAATAATATCTTGTATTTGAAAACAACCAGACTGAGTCCTGATAGCAAAACAGACTTTCTTCTGTGGCTTGTAGCCCTTTACCCCATAAATAATCAGTGTTTTGCATGTGCAAACAATGTAGATCTAGAGAAACCATCACATTTGTGCTGTCTGATCAGAATCTACACTGTTTGCTTTTTTAATTTATCATGTTCATTAGGTTGTTTCTGATAAAAAGTGAACAGTGTAGATCCTGATCAGACAGCACAGACATGTCAGCTGATATGGATCTACACTGGTCGCAAACGCAAAAAAACACTTATATGCAGAAAAACGGGTTAACACAGGTTATAGTTACCGTGTTAGCTCGAGCCACAAATGTAAATAAATGCTGAACTGAGGGTTTTGACATGAGGATACAAATACCAATATCAACAATAGATCACCCATTGGTGTACTGAATATATGTCATCTGCAGCTTAACCCTTTCCTCTATAAATACGCATTTATATGCATCTGCAACCAGTGTAGATCCAGATCAGCCGGCACATCCATGTCGTCTGATCAGGATCTGCACTGGTTGCATTTTGGTCAGAAATAACTTAACAAATCAAATAGCAAACAGTTTAGATCCTGATGAGGTGGCATGGATGTGCCGGCTGATCTGGATCTAAACTGCTTGCCTATGCAATAAAGGTGTCTATGGAGGCAAGGGTTAGATAATACATAGTTACAGCACAATCTCAGCTTAAATGTCCACCCTGCAATATTCTTAGCCAATTCCAATTATGAGATGACAAAGACAAGAGACAAAAGAAGAGTGAAAAGTCTATTTTATTCATAAATTCAAACTAAGACAAAATGTCTACAAATGGAAAACAAAACATGTCCATGACAGTATTTCATTTGTCAATAAACAACATTAATCTAAATTTATATTTGTACAAGGAAGTGAAAATGATAGCTCTGTCCAAGAGCAAAAACAAAATGATAATAGTCAACATTGCTCACTTGGCACAATTTTCAAAAATCAAGAATGGAGACCAGTCTCTCCATTTATACGTCTTTATGGCCAGGGCCAACAGTGTTGATTCAGATCGGCTGGTACAACCATGATGTCTAATAATAATCTGTACTGTTCGCTTTTTGATTTATTAGGTTATTTCTGATCAAGATACAAACAGTGTAGATCCTGATCAGGAAGCATGGATGTGCTGGCTGATCTGGATCTACACATGCATATATATGGAGCAACGGGTTAACTTGAATTTCATTGATGTAATTGTATAAAATGTCATTCATAGAAATTTTGTAAAATGAAACCATTTTTTAAATCAAGAAAACATTTATTTAATTGTAATTCTTTGGTAATAATTGCTTTCTTTAATATTATCAGAGTAGATACAACAAAAATATGCTATTATTTTATTAGGTATCCATTAATAACAATATTTAAGAATAAAATTCTCATTGGCTAGCTAGAAGACTCATTAAGTAAACCCTTTTCTCCACATGTACAGGTTTTATCACAGGTGCAACCAGTGTAGATCCAGATCAGCCGGCATATCCGTAATGTATGATCATCATCAGGATCAGTACTGTTAACACTTTGGTCAGAAATAATCTAATACATCAAACATGGAACAGTGTAGAACATTATCAGATGGCAAGGACGTGCCAGCAGATCTGGATCTAAACTGTTTGCCCATGCCATAAAGAAATACTATGGAGGAAAAGTATATTGAAAACAACTTTACTACACATGAAATTACAGTACACTTAGTCTTATTACTTACACATACTATTTTATACTTGGTAAAAGTTTCTATAAGAAACATTTCATTATATGTACTGACTAACAACACTGGCATCAAAACAACATTCAAAACACAACATTTACAGAGTAACTGACAGCTAACCTATGAGATTTCTGGTTTTCTATGTCATATTTAACTTTTATGAAATGGGTAAACACTGCAGATCTGGATCAGCTGGCACATCCATGCCTTCTGATCAGGATCTTCACTGTTCACTTTTAGATTAGGTAATTTCAGATCAAGGTGAGACCAGTGAAATCCAAATCAGACGGCACGTATGTAAAAGCTGATTTTTAGTTGCACCAGTCACACAGTCCATAAAACCAGCATATATGGAGAAAAGAGTTGACTCAGCGCTATGAAAATTAACGAACTAAATACAATATATGTACACACTTCAAGTTTCTTTCATCACCTGTCTCATATTTAAACTTTAAAGATGCCTAGTCATGTAACAGTGACGAAAATATCAAGTGTTTTCAAATATCAAAATTTGTTATTTAAACTGTAATAGAACCACTTTTTACCTTGGATTCCTAAAAACCATAGTTTGACCACAGGCATTTTTAAATCAAATTAACGTTCCATTTTCACTTGCTAAAGTTTTGTGGATTTCATTGGTCAATACATAGTTCCCAAAACACCAAAGTTACTTCCTTTTCCTTGAGATTACGGTAACCGCAATTTTGTATGGCAGTATACCGCTAAGAAGCCATTAATGGAGAACTGTCATTTTTTCATAATTGAATGCAATATGTGACCAAAGTTGAGAAAGTCATTTAGTTTGGTGATGCTAATTATTGCAAGCACTTTCCATGCACTGTCACAATGGTATACATGTATGTATAAGTAAAGAACAGCATAAAAATAAATGTTATCTGGCTTAAAAAAACAACAGTTATTGATCGCAATAATTTGTTCAAAAAGTAACCTTTGTTTTAAGTAGAATGTGTCCAACAACATGGATGTCCCCACTGCTTCAACAACATTTGTATAAACAAAGGGCCAAAACAGACACCCGGTAGTTTAGGAGGAGTTGATGCCACAAGATTTGGAAGATGTACATAAGTACGGATGGACAGACGAGTTCAACTGTATATGCTTCCCACTTCATGGGGGCAAAAATGACAACCCAAAAACTACTCCATATATATATATGGGTTTTATCGTGTGCACGAACAATTTAGATCCAAATCAGCGGGTACATCCATGCTGTCTACTCTGGATTTACACTGTTGCTTCTTTGTCACAAATAACCAATTGAATCAAAAAGTGAACAGTATAGATCCTTATTAGATGGCACAGATGTTCATCCATGGATAACAGCCCTATCCCCAAGGTTATAAAACTGAGCATGGAAACCAGTCTCAAATTTCAAGCATCTGATTGATCAGTCGCTATTTCAGCCAATCAGATGCTTAAGATTTGAGACTGGTTTCCATGCTCAGTTTTATAACCTTCAGCCCTTTTTAATGGAGTAATAGTCTAAAATGCTACTGTTGCAACAACAATTTCATTACAAAAGTTCAATCAAACAAAAACAGAAATTAATTATGTACAAGTATTTCTGTATATTTCCAACCTGACAAAACTTCTTATAAAAAATAACATGGGTATAAAAAAGCAAAACGACAAGAAGTCCCGTGTCATCATCAAATGTAACAAAATTTAATATTTGAATGAACACATCAAACTAAAGTGAACACATGTACAAGAAGCCGCAATGCGACAAATCATTACATTGTATCTCCTGAAAAAAGGGGCATAACTATGACAAAATAGCCAAGAGTTATGAAACTTTTCTTGATAATTACTATTGTGATATCAGACAACAATGACTGAAAGTTAAGTTTTTTTGAAGCTCTAGCTTGAATAGTTACTGAGAAAAAGTGAACTCTACAAAATCTTAGTTAAATGTTGACACCCAATAATACCTTCTCCACATTCAAAATCTTACAATTTTATTTTATGACTTGTTTGGTAACAGTAATTTATCTGAATGTAAATAAAATTTGAACATGTGGCAGTTAACAGAAATGTAGAAACACAAGGGGAATATCAGCAGGGTCAGATATTAGACATTTAGAGAAGGTGTTCATTTTGGGCAATCTTGCTGTAGTTACATGACAATTTCTAAATATCTAGCATAAATCACCATGGACTACAGAAAATATTGCTGCCCAAAAAGGGGGTTCAAGCAACCACACTGAACCCATGCTAGATCTGCTCTTTTCTATACATGTAGTCCAGCCACTGGATTAAGCACTATTTTGGAAGCTTTAACCCTTTCCTCCATATAAAGCATGTGTGATCAGTCTAGATCCAAAAACTTAGTCAGCAAATCTGTGCCATCTGATCTGGATCTTCACTGGTTGCATCTTGGTCAGAAATAACCTGACAAACCTAGAAGCAAACAGTGTAGATCCTGATCAGACAGTGCCAGCTGATCTGGATCTATACTGTTTGCCCACCAATGTATCTATGGAGTTAAGAGTGAAAATGTGAAAACAATCAACCTGATCAAATGCAAAAAAAAGCAAAGCTGCACTGGCATACAATAACATGACTTTTCAAGTTTGGAGATTCTTCCTTTATATGCCATGTAATCATTTACAAAAATTTAAACTTTTTTTAAAGTTTATATTTCTCTGTTACGCTTGAGCATAAACTAGTATCATCTTTGACATCTAATATGTTGGGTATTATTTTTAAAATCCTACCAGTAACAGACGATATAAATGTATAAACCCTTTCCTCCATATATACGCATTTTTACGCATGTGCGACCAGTGTAGATCCTGACCAGCTAGCACATCAGTGCCGTCTGATCAGATCTGCGCTGGTCGCATTTTGGTCAGAAATAACCTTACGAATCGTAAAGCAAACAGTGCAGATCCTGATCAGACAGCACGTCTGTGCCATCTGATGTGGATCTACACTGTTCACCGACACAACACCAGGGTGTACATGGAGGAAAGGATTAATGTTATGTCACAAGATTAGCATGGGTCAAATCTAAACTCATATAACATTTAATGTCTCTACCCATATAACCAGCCTGCTCATGTAAGCTCCTGTTAACATTCTGACTTGAAGATTTAATCAATTAATCTGTGAGTGATCCATATGACATGATCCAAGAAAAATCTCATTTAAATCTAACATCACTCTTTAAATTCTGTTTCATACCATTCTATTCACAAAATCTCCGTGGAACATCCTATGTCAAACGATTCAATCACATGACCTGAATATGATCATGTGACACTTGTGTTGCGATACATCACCTCCCAACCCTGTAAAGTCCCATAAACAACTAACATTAGATAGAACAATCATATTCTTTCCATTTTACTAATGAAATCTTTGCTGGGCTGATCATTCTGTCACATGACTTGATCACATGATCAGACAATGATCATGTGACAGTTTTAAATTCCAACATCAAACATGGATATGATCATCCATTATACTCTTGTAATTTGCCGCCACATCCAATGTCACACGTTTCAATGACATGGTCGGCAAGTGATCATGTGACGGTATTATATGCTCTGTAGATCTTCTCTGCCTCTCTGATACCACTCATGTAAGCTCCGGCTAAAGTCTGGTGATACTGTTTGTGTGTAGCCTGCAAACAAATACGTAATTTTTAAGTTAGTTCAACTGGTCAGGTTAATTGGGTCAATTTAATCAATCAGAAGATTTTCCAGATACAACATTTAGTTACAAACTTTAAAACGACTCCTCACATTTGTGCTGTCTGTTCTGGATCTACGCTGTGTGTTTCTTGGTAAGAAACTATCTAATGTCCGAGTCTGAAAGCTAACAGTGTAGATCCTGATCAGATAGCACAGAATCTGATGTCCTGGCTGATCTTGACCTTCACTGTTTCAAACAGTTTGCTTATGGGGTAACAACATTCTTACAGGGAGGAAAGGGTTAACAGGCCACGCAGGTCAATAGAAACCAAACAACTTTATGTTAAATCTGCATGCTGGTCAGGACAATTTACAGTGATAAGCACAATTAATTTCGCAGCCTGTATATTCACATATTTTAAGATCAATATCTTTACTGTTTCCTACTTAAAGAAAAGCATAACATACATTTAAACAAATGTTTTCAACAAAGAAAACACAGTATCAAATTAAAAGAAACGACAGTCCATTTGATCAGAATGCAATCCTTTATTTTCAATAACAACAGAACTTCAAATACAGCCTTGTTACCATTTAACCGTTTACTCCAGGTTTTTTTGCATGTATGACTAGTGTAGATATAGATCTGCCGGCACATCCATGCCGTCTGATCAGTTTTATTACATGTATGACCAGTGTAGATATAGATATGCCGGCACATCCATGCCGTCTGATCAGTTTTATTACATGTATGACCAGTGTAGATATAGATATGCCGGCACATCCATGCCGTCTGATCAGTTTTATTACATGTATGACCAGTGTAGATATAGATATGCCGGCACATCCATGCCGTCTGATCAGTTTTATTACATGTATGACTAGTGTAGATATAGATCTGCCGGCACATCCATGCCGTCTGATCAGTTTTATTACATGTATGACCAGTGTAGATATAGATCTGCCGGCACATCCATGCCGTCTGATCAGTTTTATTACATGTATGACTAGTGTAGATATAGATCTGCCGGCACATCCATGCCGTCTGATCAGTTTTATTGCATGTATGACTAGTGTAGATATAGATATGCCGGCACATCCATGCCGTCTGATCAGTTTTATTACATGTATGACTAGTGTAGATATAGATATGCCGGCACATCCATGCCGTCTGATCAGTTTTATTGCATGTATGACTAGTGTAGATATAGATATGCCGGCACATTCATGCCGTCTGATCAGTTTTATTGCATGTATGACCAGTGTAGATATAGGTCTGCCGGCACATCCATGCCGTCTGATCAGTTTTATTACATGTATGACTAGTGTAGATATAGGTCTGCCGGCACATTCATGCCGTCTGATCAGTTTTATTGCATGTATGACTAGTGTAGATATAGATATGCCGGCACATTCATGCCGTCTGATCAGTTTTATTGCATGTATGACCAGTGTAGATATAGATCTGCCGGCACATCCATGCCGTCTGATCAGTTTTATTACATGTATGACTAGTGTAGATATAGATCTGCCGGCACATCCATGCCGTCTGATCAGTTTTATTACATGTATGACTAGTGTAGATATAGGTCTGCTGGCACATTCATGCCGTCTGATCAGTGTTATTGCATGTATGACCAGTGTAGATATAGATATGCCGGCACATCCATGCCGTCTGATCAGTTTTATTGCATGTATGACCAGTGTAGATATAGGTCTGCCGGCACATCCATGCTGTCTGAACAGTTGTATTGCATGTATGACTAACGTAGATATAGATCTGCCGGCACATCCATGCTGTCTGAACAGTTTTATTGCATGTATGACTAGTGTAGATATAGATCTGCCGGCACATCCATGCCATCTGATCTGTTTTATTGCATGTATGACCAGTGTAGATATAGATCTGCCGGCACATCCATGCCGTTTGATCAGTTTTATTGCATGTATGACCAGTGTAGATATAGATCTGCCGGCACATCCATGCCGTTTGATCAGTTTTATTGCATGTATGACTAGTGTAGATATAGATCTGCCGGCACATCCATGCCATCTGATCAGTTTTATTGCATGTATGACCAGTGTAGATATAGATCTGCCGGCACATCCATGCCGTCTGATCAGTTTTATAGCATGTATGACTAGTGTAGATATAGGTCTGCCGGCACATCCATGCTGTCTGAACAGTTTTATTGCATGTATGACCAGTGTAGATATAGATCTGCCAGCACATCCATGCCATCTGATCTGTTTTATTGCATGTATGACTAGTGTAGATATAGATCTGCCGGCACATCCATGCCGTCTGATCAGTTTAATTGCATGTATGACCAGTGTAGATATAGATACGCGGCACATCCATGCCGTCTGATCAGTTTTATTGCATGTATGACTAGTGTAGATATAGATCTGCTGGCACATTCATGCCGTCTGAGCAGTTTTATTACATGTATGACCAGTGTAGATATAGATATGCCGGCACATCCATGCCGTCTGATCAGTTTTATTGCATGTATGACCAGTGTAGATATAGATCTGCCGGCACATTTATGCCGTCTGATCAGTTTTATTGCATGTATGACCAGTGTAGATATAGATATGCCGGCACTTCCATGCCGTCTGATCAGTTTTATTGCATGTATGACCAGTGTAGATATAGATCTGCCGGCACATCCATGCCGTCTGATCAGCACTGTTTGCTTTTGGTCAGAAAATAACCTAATGAATCATCAAAAAGCAAACAAAGCAGATCCGATCTGACAGCAAGGATGTGCCATCTGATCTGGATCTACACTGTTTGACCAAACCATAAAAATAATCCTTACTTCTCCTGCAAAGAAAATCTTGTTTTCCAGATCTTTTTCCATGTTATCAAAGGCCCCAGCACCGCAGTTAGTTGGTATGTATGAGTACGACATCCCGACATGTTCCATCTTGTACCAACGAGACACGTAATATTTTGTTGGCTGGGGAACATCCTGAAAAGATCAAAAAATGTTTACAATACAAATAACTCTTTATAACAGGGGCATATCCAGAGAGGGTTGAGTGGGGTTGCTCAAATCCACTTTTGAGGCAGCACTATATAATTTTCAAGGGCTTTTTGGCCAGAAAGTAGGCAATGAACTTGTAACTACCTCAACATTGACGCAAACAAAACCCCTTTCTGAAAATCTTGCATTCCACCCTGTTATCATGTGAGATATGATTTATATACAAATGGATGATCGGTGAAGATCAAGATCAGTCTGCACATCTCTGCAGTCTGATAGGATTTGTGCTGTTTAATAATAGCATTGCATCCTGGATATGAAAAGGGGAAGCTCTCAGAAAAGCAGGGAGCTACCAGGAGGGGGCACATCTGTACTGTTTGATCTGGATCTGCACTGGTTGCATCTTGGTTAGAAATAACCTAATGATTCCAAAAGCAAACAATGTAGATCCTGATAAAATGGCATGGATGTGCCGGCTGATCTTGATTTATACTGTTGGCCCAAGCATAAAGGTGTATCAATAGAGTACAGGGTTAATTACTTCTTGCTTGCTGCAAACATTTCTGCAAAATGGAATTCCTTTTCTAGCAAATTTTTATCAAACACAGTTGGTTAAATCACTACATGCATTGGTAACACAACCAACCTGTTTAGGGAACACAGCTTTCAGGGTATCTATACACATCTGTATGATTTCTGCATCCCATTTCTGTTTTAAAATCTCCACAGCATCACTAGATATGAATGTGGCCAACATTGCCTGATCATCCTGTAATATTCACAAATCCATCCATTTGATTTGTAATTATAACCCTTTCCTCGATATAAACACATTGTAGATCCAGATCAGCCAGCACAGCACATCAGTGCTGATTAATCAGGATCTGCACTGGTTGCATTTTGGTAAGAAATAATCTAATGAATAAACAAGTGAACAGTTTAGATCCTGATTAGTTGGCACAGATGTGCTGGCCAATGTGGATCTAAACTGTTCACCCACACAATAAAGGTGTATATATGGAAGAAAAGGTTATTATTACACAAAAAATAAACTTACAAACAAATGCCATGTCCTCACTAGTATCCTCTCGGGCACAGATACAACCAAATATAATCATTTAAAATAAAATAAACCGACAGTGTAGAAGATGAGAATAATGACTGTTACCTCATACAGTTGGTATTACATCACAAAGACTATATAGTATGGTCGGTTAGTCTTGTTGACTACTAATATAAAATGTAGAATTAACAACATTATTACAACAGGTGTATGCTTATACTATAAAGGAAAAAAGTGCTTGAAATTGTTTAGTAGGATCACAAACAAATTTACTCCAGGGGCAGTTCCTGAGGGAGTTATGTGGTGACAAACCACCTTTTGGTGTCAGCAATATTTTATTTGCATGAAGGATTTTGGCCAGAGAGTTGACATTATCATGTTACTACAATACCAAACTGCCCAAATGAATGCCCCTCTGGAAATGTTGCATCCCACCCTGTATGTGCACTGCATTTTCCACAGAAAACATTTAGGTTTAACTTTTTTTGTATATATTCAGCATTTTGCAACTATGCAAATAACAAGTAAAGCAATATTTTTAAGCATTTTATTTATTGTTTTTACATGGCATGCAAGTTTGATTGAATATCAGGTCACCTGACTTTGAAATTAACTTACAATAATTATTAGGTGATTGGATGTTTCCAGGTTTAGTGTTATACCCACAGGAAAGTTCAAGAATTCTGGATCCATCAGGAATATCATTTAAATCTTATTTGCAGAGTTACAGAACAAGTAAATATGTGAGCTAATGCTCACTAAAGATACCCCCGCTGTGAGAAATATGACTTTCAAAATGTAATTTGCATTTTTCAATGAAGATTCCCTTTGGTTTATGTAATGCACCTTTATAGTGATGAAGATACCCTTTGGATTGTGTAGCGCACCTGTAGGCAACAAAATCTAAAAATAGTTTGTAAACAGGAAGTAGATGAGCAAGGAGCATAAAATCACTTTACACCCTATGGGACTATAAGAAAAAGCAATATGCAAAACATCAGGCTGCTGCATGTTAAAGTTGCTTCAAAAGTGCGACGGAAATTGTGCATGTTTGTCAATTATGTGTAAAAATGTAAGTATTCGGTAAACAGGAAGTAGATGAGCAAGGAGCATAAAATCGCTTTACACCATATGGGACTATAAGAAAAAGCAATAGGCAAAACATTAGGCTGCTGCATGTTATAGTTGCTTCGAAAAGTGCGACGGATATTGTGCATGTTTGTCATCTATGTGTACAAATCTAAGTATTCTATAAACAGAAAGAGGATGAGCAAGGGGCATAAAATCACTTTTAATACACCACATGGGACTATAGGATAAAGCATTATGCAAAATATCAGGCTGCTGCATGTTGTACTTGCTTAGAAAACGGCGACGGAAATTGTGCAAATATGTCAATTATGTGTAAAAATGTAAGTACAATGTATTTGGTTAACAGGAAGTAGATAAGCAAGGAGCATAAAATCGCTTACACCATATGGGACTATAGAATAAAGCAATATGCAAAACATCAGGCTGCTTAATGTTAAAGTTGCTTAGAAAACTGTGACGGAAAATAAAAATGCCCTTTGGTTGATGAAATGCACCTATATAGTAACACAATCTAAAAATATGCGACAAACAGGAAGTAGATGAGCAAGGAGCATGAAATCGCTTTACACCACATGGGACTATAGGATGAAGCAATATGCAAAGTATTAGGCTGCTGCATGTTATAGTTGCTGAGAAAACTGTGACTGAAATTTTGTAACGGACGGACGCACCCATGAGGGTAAAACAGTATACCCCCCTCTTCTTCGGAGCAGGGGTATAAAAACAAAATGTGAAAACTTAACCCTTAACTCCATATATAGAGATTTTATCACATGTGAACTGTATAGATCCAGATCAGGCCACTCCCACTCATTCATGCTGTCTGATCAGGATCTACACTATTTGCTTCATGGGCAAAATAACCTGATGTATATAAAAGTGAACAGAGTAGATCCTGATCATACCACATCCTTGGCTGATCTGGATCTTCTCTGTTTGCCCATGGATAACAACCATATCCCAGAGAGTAAAGCCTTAGCCGAACTACTACATGTAGCTTCAGAAAAGGAAGCCTATTTAGGAATTAGAGTGGATTTTGTTTTACCTGTGAAACATCATAGAACACATCAAACAAGCCAGGTGTTGTTGTGCTAGACAGTATCTGGCCAAACATTGTCGTGCCTTTTATGGTTTGACTCCAGAAGTTGGTGGGAAACTGTAACAATACCTGAAAAAGAAATAATAACATGTGCCCATGATCATAAAACTAAATGTAAAGACCATTCTCAAGTACTGGTCATCATTTCAGCCAATCAGATGCTTGATTTTTGAGACTGGTCTCCAATCTTAGTTAAATGATTTTAGGCCATGAAACTGTTAACATGAATGGATCCAAGATCTGATATTAGAAGGGGACTTTGAGAGTGTAACGTAAAATGAATGCCCCTAAAAACAAAACCAAAAAATTCATACATCACTTACAGAAGAGAACTGTTGTTTTAGATTGTTTCCGAAGGAACACCTAGCTATTATAAAATAATGTATTCCGATCTATTGTAATTATATGAATCTACTTTGATACTGATACTGACAGATAACTAAGACTCAGGTGATTGGGGGTGGGGAATAGGGGATGGTACCTGGTGTGCCCCCATGTAAATCTGCTGAGGGTGAGTTCTTACTTATTGGAATGATAATACCTTAAAGCTCTTAACAAGCATCTTTCACACTTGCTGTAACAGCAGACCAATACTGGCCTGCATACATCAAAAATCTGATCTCGGTTTACAAGGTTCACTGTTCAATTAATAACCTACATTATAAATGTCTTTAGAACACTTAGAACTAAACCTATGGTCTGACCAAAACTGATAAAAGAAGACCCCATTACATTCATTCATGGGAAGCCCCATTGATATCCACAAAAAATATTAGGGTCTAGTTTTATTCATAATCCACATATAACCCTTCACTCCACAGTGTGTAGATCAGCCAGCACATCTGAGCCATCTGATCAGGATCTATATTCTTTGTTGTTAGATTGATTTGGTTATTTCCAAGAAGGTAACGGTGTAGATCCAGATCAGATAGCACAGATGTGCAAGATGATCTTGAACTACACTGGTAGCATATAAAAGCCAAGTACTTCTTATATATTGTTATTAAAATTGTGTTATCAAAAATTAACAATGAAAATAATAGAGGCCATTTTTTTTATCCCATAACTCCAGGAGAGATGACTTTAATGCATGAACAAACAGTGAAGATCCAGATATAGGTATTATAATTTCAATACAAACCAGTCCTTAATATCACTGAACCAATTCCAACATTTTACCTAAATATCTAAACACTTTAATGATTTATTTTAGTATTGTGTAAAATATGAAAAAATTTAAACTATATTGTCATACAATACAACAGCCCTTCAGTAACTCTGAGATATAATTACAAGTACGGTTTCCCCAATTAACACTGGTAATTGTTGAAGTATAGATTTCCTGCCTGTCATAAAATTTGAGACATAACCAAATGAAATACATATTAATTTTATTTAATTACAAAATGGCCTCCAATATACTATCTGTATACAGCTTTAAAATCTTTAACATATTGTCTGGTCCTCAAAGTCTTTAATGACAGGTGGATCATTTTGTGAAATAATGTATAACGGATAGAGCATTTTGTTTCTGCAAGTATTGTCATCAAGTTTAAAATAAACACTAGTCTACATTCCCTTTTGCAAATTTATAGACTGTAAATGGTATTCTAAAGTAAATATTTTATCGATAATGATATTTGAATTGTGAAAAACTAGGTTAAACTATCTGATTACGAGCCCTTCACTGTAAAGCGACTGTTGATAAGGAAGTAAAAATATATAATAACAATCATGATTTTAACCTTCAATTTGGTGTCCATTTGTGTTGGAGAGGACATATTGTAAACATATTTAGATTTCCAATATGAATAAACAAAATTGACATTACATATGTACACTGGAAAAATGTTTACCAACTGGATTGGAATTTTTAAGAAAATAAAACAATAAAAAAAGGTTTCAAATCAACTAAACATTCAAAATGGCGAAGTCAGGGCAATACAGTCGTTCTGTGCTTGGAGCATCTGATGAAGTAAAAGACATTTACTGTGAACCGTGTCATAGAGATGGGAATGTAGCAATAGCTGAGGGTTACTGCAAAGACTGTCCTGAATATCTGTGTGCACAGTGTTACAAGAGTCATCGAAGAAATAAGGTTTTAGCAAACCATGTGCTACTAGATAAGAACTCAATGCCGACAGCTCCAGGATCCATTAGAACAGTCTTGGACATCTGTAAGGAGAAATGCACGCTTCACTCCGATAAAGTGATAGAGCTCTTCTGTGAGACATGTGACAAACTTGGATGTACTATCTGCATCACGCTTGATCACCGTCAGTGCAAAAAAGTGAAACATATCCCTGACATTGTCAAAGACTTGAAAAACAGTCAAGAGTTTACTGCATTTTATGAGCACATCAAGTCCACTTCAGATAAACTGTCTAAATTTGAACAAAAAATACAAGCAAATGCCACTTCCAATAATGACATGCAAAAACTTGCGAAACAAGAACTTAAACGTCAGAGGGCTGAGATCAACAAATTTTTCGATGAACTGGAGAGAAAGATTGATGATCAGATTCTAACAATAGAGAAAAGAAACAAAGATGCTCTGAAAGCAGCATCTGACAAGCTGAAACCTATGAAAACAGATCTGGATCAAATAAAGAATGACACTGAGTCAAAGAAATCAGGACAAAATTGTGAGTTGTTTATTTCAATGAAAAAGAGCAAGGAGAAAATGAGGACTTTAGATGATCAATTTAACAAAGTTCAAGGGGAACTAACAATACAACATTATACACTGCTCCCATCTGAACAGATCCAGACTATGATGAGGACTGTGACAGAAATCTGCAAGATATCAACATCCATGATCACTACAGAGGTTAGCAAAATACCAGCAACCAGAACCACTGCAGATGTCTGCACAGCCAGCCTTCAGGCAGTGATTGACATTAAAACTGGCAAAGACAAAACAGAGCCTTCTATACATGGACTCACCATAATGCATGGACACTACTGTGTTGTATCAGACAATGGTAATAAAAGTATTAAGGTGGTAAACACAAAGAGTAAGCAGTTGACCTCAGAGATAGGCATTGAATCAGAGTTCATCTGGGGGGTGACATCAGTAAGTGATGATCAGGTTGCAGTATCAGTATCATTATCAGCTGGTAAAGACCAAATCCAGTTTTTCTCTGTATCAAGATCAGGAGTCATAAGGAGTACAAACCAGGTGATTAATGTTAATGAATTTTATACAGGCATGGTTCATTGTAAAGGTAACATTTATGGAGTTCCTGGTTCAAAACCGAAGATTGATGTCCTCAGTATGAAAGGGGAGATCACCAGAACAATCGAAAGAGATGACAAAGGTGCTAATCTGTTTGATTATCTGCGAAGAATAGCTCTCAGTCCTGATGGACAAACAATTTATGTAAGTGATGATCAGAAGAACAGTGTTACCAGTTTGACATTAGATGGAAAAGTCAAGGCCATCTATACTAACCAGGACCTGAAGGATCCTTGGGGTATCATTGTGGACAAGCATGGCTATGTATATGTAAGAAGCTGTGGTACGCGCAACATTCAGCAGCTTACTGCAGACCTCAACAAGGTTCAGGTTCTCATAGAAGATGTGCTAGGGAGTGACATTACCTACTCGAGCACTGAGAACAAACTTTACATGAGTGTTAAGGGCAACATCAATGAGTATTCCTTAAATTTTAAATAAACAAACAAACTACTCATTATACCAAGTTGTAATGAGAAAGTTATCAGAACCTTAGAAAGTTGCTAAACCTCCTGCTATATGGCAATATTGGTCAGCTATTACCTAATAATTAGTTAAAATATTGTTCTGTTTATTCTTTTTGAATTTATTAATAGATAAAAGTATTGTTTTGATCCTGTACATTTTGTCAACCAGTTCCAGTTAATTCATATATTCATTGATAAAAATATACTATGAGGGGGTTCAACATATAATGAGACTGTGTTCATATCTTTTATTTGAAACATTTAACAGTTATATACAATAGCTAATAACAAAGTTCATTCACTTCTGAATATAATCAGAAAATATTTAAAAAATCCACAAAATAGTTTTAAAGTTGCAGCATTTATAATAAGGTCATGTTTGCATCATCGCCCCCGGGCAACAAATATGTCACGACGTCAGCGACATCGTTCGAATTGTAAACGTCCCTATAATGTTTTATCTCATTCATAGCTTTTCAAAATAAGCTCCCGAATGCAGAAGACATCTTTGGTGGTGTGTATTCCACAAATTAATGATTTTTTAACTGATAAAAATTAATGCAAGAATGATAAATGTCTTAAAACTAAATAAATGAATTCTTATTTTACATTATGACTTTTATATACTCGATACAAAAAACGTTGTTATACTTAAATTACTGAACCTCTATAGGAATTATTGAACACTTTTATTTATTAAATATTTATTTAACTTTTCTCATGCTTAAAAACTGACAAAATGCGATGTGCAGTTCCTACGCTCACATTTTTACGGGTCGGGAAGCTCTGTTAAAAGTCTGTATCGAGCGCTGACTGAATTGACGCGACACATGACGCTGTTACGGACTTCTTTCTGCCGGACCTATGATCGTCACTAAGTGCTTTATGTCCTCAGAAAACTTTTTGTGCCATCTAAATACTAACACACTACAAACACTGTCTTTCCCCTTAGCCTCTTGGAACATTGTTAACATTTCCGTTGCTAATTTGCTTAAATTCATACAAAACTTAATGTTTGCCAACACTTCAAGACGTTCTTTTGTTATAATTTTAACGTTAAAATGTGTTAGGGTAGCAGTGAACAAATGTTTATTATACCAACGTTTTACGACCAAATGACATCATTTTTTTTCAGATGAGATCATTGATATAACTTACAAATCATTAGCAGATTTTTATGTAATTGCAAAAATAAGTTCTTACTTTACATCATTTTTTTTAGATGAGATCATTGATATAACGTACAAATCATTAGCGGATTTTTATGTAATTTCAAAAATAAGTTCTTACTTTACATTATATTACAATGCATGTCTTTATAATGCAGCGTGGACAGTGGTGATAACGTGTTACTATGATTTTTGGAATGATCATACTTTCTATGTCACATTTATATTTTTTCTACCAATGCCGATATTATAATCACGGATAAGTTATATGGTCGATATCACTGAATAAGTTTAAAACTGAACATTTTAGATCCAAATCGGCCAGCAGGGATGTTTTGGCCCATGCATTGAAAGCATATCCATGGAGTAAAAGGTTAAGAGAAATTACAGTATTCTATAATACATAGTACTAAAATAGACATCACATTTAATTAAATATACAAGGAAATCTTAGCAGAGTTGGTATTAGGTAAGGTTTTCGGTCAAAGCACTTAGGCAATTCCAATTAAAGGGACACAACTCTCAAGAGCCATTATTCTACTCTAAAAAGTGAAAAAATATCTGCTTGGGTCACAAAAAATCTGTACAAGCGGCAGCCAGCAGCTCAAATGACAGTCTTATCCCCATAATACCGGTAAATCTTGAAGCAAAGATCAATTGTGTTAACTGTAAATTAATAATTTCCTTTGCATGGATGTAAATGCAGGCCTACGTTCCAATTCTCTGTGTTGTAATGCTTTATTTGTTACACAGTTTAGCATGAAAAACGATTACAGTTGCCCCCCCTTCATGATGACATTATGTCAGAGTGCTTTATCGTTCAATCACATTTATATCCATATGAAATGTTTACATCGGCAAATCGTGGTAGTTTTAATCCAGCAGCCTGTTTTTCAAAATGTCAATAAAATGCATAGTTTAAACTTTTTGTTTCGATAATTTTCCGCGAAAATACTTTGAAACACGCATTTTGCTATTTTAATCTCCACTTGTTTCCAGCAAAACAAGAAACCATGAAAGATGGGTGATGCTTCCTGAATGTGTACTTTGTCACAAAAACAGTTAGTTGTAAAACTATTGAGGTGAATTTTGAAAATGGTGTAGTGCTATTAAATCAGACATAATCAAACCTGCGTGTGACACATCGTCTCATTATGGTGATCATTTCTGTGAAATAATTTAAAAATCCGACTTCTAATAAACAAAGTTATGGGCCGGACATAATGCTGCTTTGAGGTCATACTGTGACCTTAACCGTCAAGGTAGCTTCTCAAATGTTGTGCGTGACATGTCGTCTCCATGTGGTGATAATTTCTGTGAAAAAGTTTTAAATCCAACTTCAAATAACAAAGTTATGGGCCGAACACAATTTGGCAACAAGGTCATTTGTGACCTTGACCATAAAGGTATCGACCCAAATGTTGAGGGCAACATGTCTTCTCATTATGGTGATCATTTCTGTGAAATAATTTGAAAATCCAACTTCAAAAAATCACAATGTAATGGGCTGGAGATGATGTTGTTACAAGGTCTTGCTGTGACCTTGACCTTTATGGTAGCCCTGGGGCGGGGCCAATTTAGACCCCAGGGAAATAATTTGAACAATTTTTGTAGAGTTTCACTTGAGGATGCTAAATGCCAAATATCTAAGCTCTAGGCCTTGTGGTTTCAGACAAGAAGATTTTTAAAGTTTTTCCTATATTAGTCTGTGTAAAATGAAGTGACCGCTAAAGCGGGGCCAATTTTGACCCTAGGGAAAAAATTTGAACAATCTTTGTAGAGTTCCACTAGAGGATGCTAAATGCCAAATATCTAAGCTCTAGGCCTTGTGGTTTCAGACAAGAAGATTTTTTAAAGTTTTTCCTATATAAGTCTATATAAAATGAAGTGACCCCTGGGGCGGGGCCAATTTTGACCCCAGGGAAATAATTTGAACAATCTGTGTAGAGTTTCACTAGAGGGTGCTAAATGCCAAATATCTAAGCTCTAGGCCTTGTGGTTTCAGACAAGAAGATTTTTAAAGTTTTTCCTATATAAGTCTATATAAAATGAAGTGACCCCTGGGGCGGGGCCAATTTTGACCACAGGGAAATAATTTGAACAATCTTTGTAGAGTTCCACTAGAGGATGCTAAATGCCAAATATCTAAGCTCTAGGCCTTGTGGTTTCAGACAAGAAGATTTTAAAAGTTTTTTCTATACAAGTCTATGTAAAATGAAGTGACCCTTGGGGCGGGGCCAATTTTGACCCCAGGGAAATACTTTGAACATTTAAACAATCTTTGTAGAGTTCCACTAGAGGATGCTAAATGCCAAATATCTAAGCTCTAGGCCTTGTGGTTTCAGACAAGAAGATTTTTAAAGTTTTTCCTATTTTAGTCTATGTAAAATAAAGTGACCCCTGGGGTGGGGCCAATTCTGACCCCAGGGAAATAATTTGAACAATCTTTGTAGAGCTCCACTAGAGGATGCTAAATGCCAAATATCTAAGCTCTAGGCCTTGTGGTTTCAGACAAGAAGATTTTTGAAGTTTTTCATTTCGGTTGCCATGGCAACCAGAGTTCTGCATAGAATTGATTTCTTTAAACAACTTTGGAAGAGCTTCATGCAAGGAACATACGTGGCAAGTTTCATCAAAATTGGCCAAGCCGTTTCAGAGAAGAAGTCGATTAAAGCAATTGTTGAGGACGGACAACGCACGACGAACATCAGGCGGTCACAAAAGCTCACCTTGTCACTACGTAACAGGTGAGCTAAAATGTCAATGGGCCTGACATGATGGCAAGAAAGTCATGCTGTAACCTTGACCTCCAAGGCAGCGACTAAAATTGTGCGTGTTACATGTTGTCTCCATTTGGTGATCATTTCTGTGAAATTATTTTAAAATTCGACTTAAATTACTAAAGTTATGGGCCGGAAATGAATGTGGGATGTACGGACGGACGGACAACCCCAGCCCTATATGCTTTTGATCATTTGAGGGGTAAGAATAAAGCATAGATAATAATTATAACCCTGTCATCTGATCAAAATCTACACTATTTACATTTAGTTTCGTTTAGATTACTTCTGAGCAGGGATCAAATGGGATGTTTCCACACTGGTGGCACATGGGTTATAAACCAAATCCATGCAGTAAAGTGTATTTATTTACTTACTGAAATAATTATTTTTGGAAAACAAAAAAGTAATCATCCATAAATAAGTAAGTTTGAAGGATATGATTGTACTGTGAAAACTAGAAATGTGTCCATAGGACACAGATCCCCCCGCTAAGCATTGTTATCAGACACTAAAGTGCAGTAATGGGAATAATAGCATTTCAAAGACAATGCTGTGTGTGTAATTATAAGAATATGCATATATTTAAAGAAGAAGTAAATTATTTGTATATGCTGCACTGTTGTCTGCTCATAACGAAAATGTCAATGAAGAAGTTGGTGGTAATGCAATGAAAATATTTTAAACAAACATATATATATGCATGTTTGTATTTTGCAAAGCTTTTATTTCTCTTTCAAAACAATTACATTTGTAAGCATTAAGTTATCATTTTCTATTTAAGCCAAGTATCTTTTTAAGGAACTTAGGTATTGTACGTGACACACCACCTTGTCATGGTGAACATTTGTGCCAAGTTATTTTGAAATCCCTCCATTCATAACCAAGTTATAGCCCAAACAAGAAAATTCTATTTTTAGTAATAGTGACATTGACCTTGGACCTACAGGGATGGAAATTAGACTCGACACACCGCCTTGTCATGGTAAACATTTGTGCCAAGTTATTTTGCAATCCCTCCATTTATAATGAAGTTCAAGCCCGAACAAGAAAATTCTATTTTTAGTAACAGTTACCTTGACCTTGGATCTAAAGGCATAGGTATTGTACAAAACGCACAACCTTGTCACAATGAATGTTTGTGCCAGGTTATTTTGAAATCCCTCCATTCATAACGAAGTTATAGCCGAACAAGAAAATTCTTTTTCTAGTAACAGTGACTTCGACCTTGGACCTACAGGAATGGGTATTGTACGCGACACACCGCCTTGTCATGGTGAACATTTGTGCGAAGTTATTTTGAAATCCCTTTATTCATAAAGAAGTAAAAGCCCAAACAAGAAAATTCTATTTTTAGTAACAGTGACCTCTTGAACTTGGATCTACAAGCATGGACATGGTACGCAACACACTGCCTTGTCATGGTAAACACTTGTGCCAAGTTATTTTGAAATCACTCTATTCCTAATGAAGTTACAGCCCAGACAAGAAAATTCTATTTTAAGTTACAGTGACCTTGACTTAGTACTAACAGGCATGAGTATTGTACAAGACACACTGTTTTGATATAGTGAACATTTATACCAAGTTATTTTAAAATCCAGTAAGAAATAACAAAGCTACAGAGCAGACACGATTTTTGCAACAAAATTCTATTTTTAGTAAATGTGACCTTGACCTTGGACCTACAGGCTTGGGTATTGTACATGACACACCAACTTGTCATGGTAAACATTTGTGCCAAGTTATTTTGAAATCACTCCATTTAAAAGAAAGTTACAGCTCGGACAAGAAAATTCTATTTTTGTAACAGTGACCTTGACCTTGGACTTACAGGCATGGGTATGGTACGCAACACACCGTCTTGATATGGCGAACATTTATACCAAGTTATTTTAAAATCCAAGTGTTCCAGTACACTTCCAGGCAGTATATTAGTGCATGTATTGGTGCTATTCACCAAACATATTATAGGCTATGTGGTCTCTTCATAGATCTTTACATAATTATTGCAAATGGATTGCCATAAATGCAACTCAAACGAAGCACAGCAGGATGATAAACCACAAAATCAGCTATAAATAGCAGATGTGTAGAATTTCACTTGACTGCTCGCATGGCGAGTAAATGATCCATTGGGTCAAGTGAAGTGGCCGGAACACTCGACCAACCGGGCAAGTGAATTTTTAAGCAATGCACAGGTGTTTTCTTTGGAAAATGAAATATTTTCACTTTGTTTACAAAATACAATTCGATTTCCAGAATTTCCGTCAATTTCCAGTGTATTCGGAACGTCTCTTATGTAAAGGTACACTGTAACATCTGCGATTTATTTTTATCCTCACTGGGTTTACCAAATCAGAACGAGGCTGCAAGTGCACATATTTTCCAAATGTCGAAAACAAATGAAGATAGCCTAATGTTTTTACCCAAGGTAGGGGTGATGATGAAAAGCGAGAGAGCGAGCGAGACAGTAAGAACGAAATAAAACGAATAGAAAAAGCGAAAATTGACACAGAAAGAGTATTTTATTTTAAATGTAAGGGAGAGTGTACTTTCTGTAAGGGTGAGTTCACTGCAGGGCGAGTGGGTCCAAACAAAATTCTACACCTCTGAATAGAAATTTTTTTATACATACCTTTGACCCATTTAACGCATGTCATGACAATTTATTTGAACACTGACGTCTTAAGCACTAATCTGATGTTAAACAACCTCTTTCACAACCTTTGAAGTCTGATAATATATGTCAATATTGAAGTGCGCTAAACCCAGGGCTAGGTGGGGCAGACAGTAACAATCATTTCAAATACTGCTCATGAACAGATTTAATCAAACCAGCCTGCAATATTTTGATATTTTTAAAGTTTGGTGGCTTTTAAAGTTCTTTTGTTATCTATTTATTTGAATTATTGCTAGTTCTGCAGTACTTTGTTGAATGTGTAGACCCTATTGAGCCTAAACAGCTATGAAACCTGACCTGGGTCTACACTCGTCAAACCCTATTATTTTTGTTTCATATTTGACTTATTCATAAACGATTTTGCAAAAGGTTCAATACTGAGGTATCTGATTCATTGAATTTCACATGGGTGTATTTTCACACAAAAGTCGCAAATGATATATTCGCTATTGCATAGATTATAGATACTACTTTTTCTATTGAGACATAATTTAGCAGTGTGATATTTCATTTCAGTTTATATTAGTGCATACCTTGCGTGAAATGTATGAAATTTAAACATGCGCAAAATATATGATATCATAATACAGTCAAACATGTTTTCAAAGACCACTTAGGTAAAAACTTAGGTAAAAACAGGGAAGAGGTCTTAGAAGGCAGGTGTTCTTTGTTCAAAGGTGAACTTGTTTTTAAATTAAGTAAGTGTGACCAAAAAAATCTGGTCTTTTTAAACTGGTGTTCTTTGCTCACATGTGGTCTTAAGCACAGTTTATTTTAGAAGCGTACCTTTTCTACAGATCCACAACCAAGAGTAACCCTCTTGGTTTCCGGTAAAGCTGGCATGAATTTTATCTTCTCATCTTTCAAGACTTTAAGTGAGACAGTAATAATCACCTGAAAACACAGGAAACACATTAGCTGCCATGTAAATAAAGAATTGAATTAATATTTTATTTTATTACACCTCACTTGATTAGTTTACTATAAAGCGTAATGTGACATCACAGGGAGATAATCACTACTGTCACATATGCGACAGCATCATGTCACCCTCGCGTGGATCTAAAAATAATCCGATTACAAATTAACTTCTATGCATGCGTAATTGACCAAGGGAGATAATCTTTAAACATTGAACTCAAAATGAAATGTTAAGCAATTAATTTGGTCATTGTCAAGATCTCTAAAAAACAAATGTTCGGTGTAATAAAATAAATATCACATTCCGTTGGGGGAAACAGTACGAAATGTTAACCCTTGAGAAGGTAATGTCAACCTCGGCTAACGCCTCGGTTGACATTACTTCTCTCAAATTAACATTTTGTACTGTTTCCCCCAATGGGATGTGATATTTATATAGTGTTCATCAGGGTATGGAAAACATGAGGGTGGGTTTAACCCTAACTATTAACGATCCAATTTTCATATCTTGATAACATTAAAAAATATTGAGTCAATATATATATTTACTCTCTTAAATATTCACAATTTTATCAAAATTTTTGACAAGATTCTATGATATCATGGCCGTTTGGAATGACTGTTGGAAAAGCCTCATTGATTACAAAGCAAAAGAAAGAAAGCACACTTTTCACATCTAATTGGAAATAGTCTGTCTTTTGAGGTTTGAATGAGTGCTAACTGACAATTTCTGCATAATGAAGTATGAACCAACTGATGGATGAAAGTTTTTTTTATAAAACTTTTTAATTAACTATGGTCGTACTTAGTTGCTAGTGCTTGCTTTTTTTCTGTTTCTGGAACTTATATCCCAACAAAATGTCCTATACTTGTAAATTTTGCAGTGGAAAACATATACACAGAATGGTTACCTGTGATGCCAGGAATTTCTCTCCTGATGAACAACCAACTGTTATAACATCTTCGCCATATTCCACAGAATTTACCTGCAATAAAACAATTATATAACCTTAACAGCACAGGCAAACCCTGCTTAACCAAATTCGGCTACGAGAAAGATAACACGGTCTATTTGTTTCGCCTGAAGAGTTATCTGCTTATAGATTTTTCAAACAATAATTCATCTTAGTCCACTTTGTTGAAGAGAAATGTTTACAAATCAACATTTTCATGTGGCACATTTAATCAGAATCAGTTTTATCTGTGATTTTGTGACAATGTAAAGTCCTTCAGCCAGTTTGTTGAGAACTTTACCAAAGTCATCTTGAATCAGTACCGGAGGTCCATGGAATTGTGGATATTACTCGTTTTGATCCCAATAGTGCCGATATGTTGCCAAGGTTACTACCACAGGCATATTCTAAGTTACTGCGATGGAACCGAAGCAAATTTTCTTCCAGCTACAAAAAAAAATCTCGTTAAAATTAATTTACACATTTTATAATTTTTGTACTTGGACACTGTTTACTAAACTGCTAGAAAACTTCAGATATTTTGAAAACATTTCTATTAATACATGTAAGAGTGATTTTAAGACATAATGAATACAACTTAGTTGATTTCACTTTAAAATATTTCTTGGTACTTTTTTCTGTAAAGCAAACACTCAAAGTTGAAACAGAAAAAGAAATGTTAAAAAAATGTTTACTTAAAGATAGCTTTCACACTCATCAAAAAGTTTTGAAAAAAAAAGATGTTTCCCCTAAAACAAGTGCATAACTAAAGGGGTTGGATTTAGGATTGATCAATAAGTGAAGGCAAAATTTTTTTTAAAGAACTTCTGATTCCAGCAGTTGTTATTCTAAGAATTTTAATCCAGTTGGTACGTACCTTTGTAAACTTGATTCCAGATTCATCTTTAAACTGGTTGTGGAGGTCTGTAAATCTCTCTGCAAATTATAAACAAATACATTGTAGTTCAAAATTAAAAAAAATCGTGGTGTACAATTTTTGTTTGTTTTTCGTCACACCCATCTTTAAATAAATATCAATATTCACATTTTACTCCATGGGATATGGGTATTATCCATGGACTATGAGAGCAGATCCAGATCAGCCAGAACATCAGACTGAGTGTGGTCCGATCAGGATCTACACTGTTCACTTTTTGAGTCATAAGGTTATTTCCAAACAAGAAGTGAATAATATAGATCCATATTAGATGACACATCAGTGTGGTCTGATCAGGATCTACACTGTTCACTTTTTGAGTCATAAGGTTATTTTCAAACAATAAGTGAATAATATAGATCCATATTAGATGGCATAGATTTGCTGGCTGATCAGAATCAACACTGTTCACACATGACGTAAACCCATATATTCAGGCTTCGCACACTTTAAACAACCCAACTGTTTTCCATACCTAAATAAAAACCATCAAATATCAATTTAATCCTTATTTAATATTTTAAACCCTGATATTATAACCACCATTGGGAATTGGTAAAAGTCATCTTTACTTTGGGACGAAGTACAAATCTGTAGTGTGAGACAGAGTTATGGTGGTTTTAATACATGGGTGGTCTTTATGTGGGGGTTTTGCTGCACAGTTTTACCAAATTAAATTCTGACACGACTGTAAAACATCATTCTTTGCTGCCTTTGCTTATGGACCTTTGGAATAAGAATTGGGGGCATAATACTGTCGATTGTGACATTGAACAATCTATTTTTGCAATGTAAAGAGGAACAGAATAAGAAATGGAGGAATAATAATGAAATGATGAAAAAGGACATGAAATATAAGAAAAACTTGAAAAGGAGGTAAAAACGTGAAATAGAGCAAAAGAACATGAAATGGAGGAAAAGAACATGAAATGGAGGAAGTTTTTTTTGTTGATTCAGGAAAATTGTGTAAATTACATGCGCACACCGTCCCGTTGGAGGAAAGCCAGCATGGGTTACACCAATGTATTTCTTCAGATTCAGAGATTCAGAATCTAAACCTCTAACGACTTCTCTGGATCTAGATGAAAAGGAACTCTAGATCTAGTTGAAACAGGGACCTCTGGATCTAGGTGAACCTGGGACCTCCAGATTTAGTTGAACTAGAGATTTTTTAATCTAGTTAAAATAGGGTCTTCTAGATCTAGATAAATCAGGGAATGTCAGACTGTCAGATCTTGTTGAACAGGGACCATTATTGCCCAACAGAATTCCATCATGTCGGATATTCCTCATATCTGAACATTGTACATGTGAAAGATACTTATATTCTTTACCCAGGGAAAAAAGAATGAATTTTATCCAATGTTACGAAGTTACATAAAAAACCTATAGACTATTTAAAGAATATCTTGTATTTGAAAACAACCAGTCCTGATAGCAAAACAGACTTTCTTCTGTGGCTTGTAACCCTTTACCCCATAAATAATCAGTGTTTTGCATGTGCAAACAATTTAGATCTAGAGAAACCATCACATTTGTGCCGTCTGATCAGGATCTACACTGTTTGCTTTTTAATTTATCATGTTCATTAGGTTGTTTCTGATAAAAAGTAAACAGTGTAGATCCTGATCAGACAGTACAGACATGTCAGCGGATATGGATCTACACTGGTCGCAAACGCAAAAAAAACACTTATATACAGAATAACGGGTCACACAGGTTATAGTAACCGTGTTAGCTTGAGTCAAAAATGTAAATAAAGGCTGAACTGAGGGTACAAATACCAATATCAACAAAAGACCACTCATTGGTGTATTGAATGTATGTCATATGCAGCTTAACCCTTTCCTCTATATATATGCATTTATATGCATCTGCAACCAGTGTAGATCCAGATCAGCCGGCACATCCATGTCGTCTGATCGAGATCTGCACTGGTTGCATTTTGGTCAGAAATAACTTAACAAATCAAATAGCAAACAGTTTAGATCCTGATGAGGTGGCATGAATGTGCCGGCTGATCTGGATCTAATTTGTTTGTTTGTTTGTTTCGGGTTTAACGCCTGGTTTCAACAGCTAGGTTATATCCCGGCGGTCAGTCCACCTAACCGGTGTTCCTGGGTCTCCAACCAGTACTAACCAATTTCTCCGCAAGCGACTGACTGCTTCCTCACTTGAATCAGAGGTGAGGGACAAATGACTCTCAGACGCAATGTCCGAGTTCAATTGTTACGGAGAAATTTTTTCCCGCCTCGGCTGGGGATTGATCTGGATCTAAACTGCTTGCCTATGCAATAAAGGTGTCTATGGAGGCAAGGGTTAGATAGTTATACATAGTTACAGCACAATCTCAGCTTAAATGTCCACCCTGCAATATTCTTAGCTAATGCCAATTATGAGATGGCAGACAAGATACAAAAGAATAGTGAAAAGTCTATTTTATTCATAAATTCAAACTAAGACAAAAATGTCTACAAAATGGAAAAAACAAAACATGTCCATGACAGTATTTCATTTGCCAATAAACAACATAAATCAAATTTTATATTTGTACAAGGAAGTGAAAAGAGCAAAAACAAAATGATAATAGTCAACATTGCTCATGACACAATTTTCAAAAATCAAGAATGGAGACCAGTCTCTCCATTTATACGTCTTTATGGCCTGGGCCAACAGTGTAGATCCAGATCAGCTGGCACAACCGTGATGTCTGATAAGGATCTGTACTGTTCGCTTATTGATTTATTAGGTTATTTCTGATCAAGATATGAACAATGTAGAACCTGATCAGGAAGCATGGATGTGCCGGCTGATCTGAATCTACACATGCATATATACTTAAAGAAATTAGAAACGCAACTTCTTTCAACACAAAATATGTTTCGTGATAAAAGAAGTTGCGGTTTTATTTTCATTTACTATATAATATGTATTTGAAGAAATTAGAAACGCATGCCAACTTTTTTATACTTGAAATGTATTTCTTGTTAAACGAAGTTGTGTTTCTAATTTCTTTCAGTATATATGGAGTAAAGGGTTAACTTCAATTTCATGGATGTAATTGTATATAATGTCATTCATAGAAATTTTGTAAAATGGAACAATTTTTTTAAATCAAGAAAACATTTATTTAATTGTAATTCTTTGGTAATAATTGCTTTCTTTAAGTTTATCTGAGTACATACAACAGAAATATGCTATCATTTTATAAGGTAGCCATTAATTCCAAGTTTTAAGAATAAAATTCTCATTTGGGTATTTTATGTATATGTGCATTTAGCATTAAAAAACACAAAGCAATCTAGCTAGAAGACTTGTTAAGTAAACTCTTTTCCTTCACATGTACTGGTTTATTGCAGGGGCCACCAGTGCAGATCAAGATCTGCCGGCACATCCATACTGTATGATCATCATCAGGATCTGCACTGAAAAGGGGCATAACTATGACAAAAAAGTCTACATCTGTACTGTATGATCTGCACTGTTCACACTTTGTTCAGAAATAATCTAATACATCAAACATGGAACAGTGTAGATCCAGATCAGCCGGCACATCCATACTGCATGATCATCATCAGGATCAGTACTGTTAACACTTTGGTCAGAAATAATCTAATACATTGAAAATGAAACAGTGTAGAACCTTATCAGATGGCAAGGACGTGCCAGCAGATTTGGATCTAAACTGTTTGCCCATGCCATAAAGAAATACTATGGAGGAAAAGTATATTGAAAACAACTTTACTACACATGAAATTACAGTACACTTAGTCTTATTACTTACACATACTATTTTTTACTTGGAAAAAGTTTCTATAAGAAACAACATTTCATTATATTGACTAACAACACAGGCATCAAAACAACATTCAGAACACAACAGTTACAGAGTAACAAGACAGCTAACCTAGGAGATTTCTGGTTTAACATCTATTTCATATTTACAACTTTTATGACAAACAGTGTAGATCTGGATCAGCTGGCACATCCATCCCTTCTGATCTGGATCTACACTGCTTGCTTTTAGATTAGGTCATTTCAGACCAAGGTGAGACCAGTGTAAATCCAAATCAGATTGCATGTATGTACAAGCTGATTTGAGTTGCACCAGTCACACAGTCCATAAAACCAGTATATATGGAGAAAATAGTTGACTCAGCACTATGAAAATTAACAAACGAAATACAATGTATGTACACACTTCCAAGTTTCTTTCATCACCTGTCTCATAATTAAATATTAAATGTGCCTAGCCATGTATTAGTGACTAAAATATCAAGTGTTTTCAAATATCAAAATTTGTATTTTAAACTGTAGAAGAACCTAAAATAATTTAAATTCAATATAATTCAATATAATATTCTTAAACAGCCAATGTATTAGACAGTGAATTTATATAAAAGCCAAGGTTGTTATAGCATAACGAACACAGTAAAATTCACTCACATCAGATCCTTAACTGAAATGCACTGATTAGTCCAAAACTTGTGTGAAATTCTCAACCGTCCAGTCATTTATATGCATTATATAGTTGTACAACTAATGTTTACTACATCTGAGACATTGAAGTGTTCGATCTTTAACTGTATTAAACCCTGAACTGTAAATAGACAGCTTTTACCATTCACTCCATAGATACACCTTTATTGTGTGGGTGAACAGTGTAGATCCAGATCAGCCAGCATATCCGTGCATTCTGATCAGGATCTGCACTGTTTGCTTTTTGATTCATTATTTCTGACCAAAATGCAACCAGTGCAGCTCCTGATCAATTGGAATGGATGTGCCGGTTGATCTGGATCTACACTGGTCGCACATGTGTAAACATGCGTATATATGGAGTAAATGGTTAAAAACTAAATTTCTGTGGTAATCAAGTAAAATTCTATATATAATCGATGCATGCACTTCCCATGCACTGTCACAATGTTATTTTTGTTCCTGAGTTTTATCTTTTATTTGAATCATATTCTACCATTACAATGATATGTAGCTAATATTGTCATACAAGATGGCGATTGCCAACTGAAAACTGTGCGAGAACTAGGTATATATTGGCCCAAGAACTTAAAACTCAAGATAATTGTTCAAACTGGTAAATGTGTTTTGAGAAAATTTAAGAGCACATTCAAGAATCCACAAAGAACGTTGTTTAACGATAAAACCCAAGTATAGAATAATGAATTTTCAGTATGTAACATGAATTCTTGTTACACATATACACGTATAGTAAAGAACAGCATGAAAATAAATGTTATCTGGCTTAAAAAACAACAGTTATTGATTTCAATAATTTGTTCCTAAAGAAAACTTTGTTCAAACTAGAATATGTTATTGGAAACTGATGCCCCCACTGCTTCAACAACATTTGTAATAATAAAGGGCCATAACTCTGGTAAAAACAGCTGCTGGAAAAATCCTTTTGTTACGATCATCTACACATCCTGCTTAATCATATGTAAAAGATTGAATGAAATCTGCCTACTAGTTTAGGAGGAGTTGATTCCACAAGATTTGGTGACATACATAAGTACAGATGGACAGATAAGTGCAACTCTATATGCCTCGCACTTTGTGGGGGCATAAAAAACATAACGACAACCCAATAACCATTTACTCCATATGGTTTTATTGTGTGCACGTACAATGTAGAGCCAGATCAGCGGGCACAGCCATCTACCTCTTATCTATATTTACACTGTTTGCTTCTTGGTCACAAATATCCCAGTGAATCATAAAGTGAACAGTATAGATCCTGATTAGATGGCAGAGATGTTCACTGAATAACAGCTCTATTACACGAAGTAAAAGGCTAAAAAGTAAATGTTGCTACAACTATTTCATTACAAAATTTCAATCCAACAAAAAAAGAAATTAATTATGTACAAGAATTTCTGTATATATCCAACATGACAAAAATTTTATCTAAAAATAACATAGGTATAACAACATGTCGATGCTTTCATCAAATGTAACACAATTTAGCATCTAAATGAACACATCAAACTTAAGTGAACACATGTACAAGAAGCTGCAATGCAAATCTAGATTACATTGTTTCTCCTGAAAAAAGGGGCATAACTATTACAAAATAGTCAAGAGTTATGAAACTTGTCCTGATAATTGCTATTGTGATATCAGACAACAATGACTGACTGTTAAGTTTCAAAGCTTTATCTTGAATAGTTACTGAGAAAAATTGAATAACAAAATCGTACTGAAATGTTGACATTCAATAATACCGTCTCCACATTCAAAATCTTATAATTTCATTTTATGACTTGTTTGGCAACAGTAATTTATCTGTATGTAAATAAATTTGATCATGCGGCAGTTAACAGAAATGTAGAAACACAAGGGGAATATCAGCAGGGTCAGATATTAGACATTTAGAGAAGGTGTTCATTTTGAGCAATCTTGCTGTAGTTACATGATAATTTCTAAATCTCTGGCATAAATCACCAGGGACTACAGAAAATATTGCTGCCCCAAAAGGGGGTTCAAGCAACCACACTGAACCCATGCTGGATCTGCTCTGATCTATACATGTAGTCCAGCCACTGGATTAAGCACTATTGTGGAAGCTTTAACATTTTCCTCCATACCCATTTAAAGCATGTGTGACCAGTGTAGATCCAAATCGGTCAGCAAATCTGTGCCATCTGATCTGGATCTTCACTGGTCGCATCTTGGTCAGAAATAACCTGACAAATCTAGAAGCAAACAGTGTAGATCCTGATCAGACAGTGCCAGCTGATCTGGATCTATACTGTTTGCCCACTCAAGGTATATCTATTGAGTAAAGGGTGAAATGTGAAAACAAATCATTCAACCTGATGAAATGCAAAAGAGCAAAGCTGCACTGATACAAAAACATGACTATAAATTTCAAGTTTGAAGATTCTGGATATGCCATATAATCATTTATAAATATTGAAACTTCTAGTTTTCATGTCTCTATTAAACTTTGCATAAACTGGTATCATCCTTTACATCTAATAATTATGTTGGGTGTTATTTTTTAAATTCTTCCAGTAACAGATGATGATATACATGTATTAACCCTTTCCTCTGTATATACACATTTTTATGCATGTGCAACCAGTGTAGATCCAGCAAAATCAGTGCCATCTGATCAGGATCTGCACTGGTCGCATTTTGGTCAGAAATAACGTAACAAATCATAAAGCGAATAGTGCAGGTAACAATAAGATGGCACGGACACTGTTTGCCCACACAAGTTGTGATGCAACAGAGGTGTGTATATGGAGGAAATGAATTATGTTCTGTCACAAGATTAGCATGGGTCAAATCTAAATCATATCAAACTTTTATGTCTCTTCCAATATAATCAACCTCCTCATGTAAGCTCCTGTTAACATTATGACTTGAAGATTTAATCAATTGATCTGTGAGTGATCAATATGACATGATTCAAGAAAAATCCCATTTAAATCTAACATCACACTTTAAAATCTGTTTCATACCATTCTTCACAAAATCTCCGCGGAACATCCTATGTCACATGACTCAGTCACATGATCTGAAGATAATCATGTGACATTGTATTGCGATTTCTTCTCCTCCAATTCCATTAAGTCCCACAAACACCTGTCCTGTCACATGATTCGGTCAATGATCAAGTGACATTTATAACTTCGAACTAGAAATCTAACAAGGATAGGATCATCCATTCTACTCTTGAAATTTGCCGCCATATCTAATGTCACACGATTCAATCACATGATTGGTAAGTGATCATGTGACAGAATTATATGCTCTGTAGATCTTCTCTGCCTCTCTGATACCGCTGATATAAGCTCCGGCTAAAGTCTGGTGATACTGTTTGTGTGTAGCCTGCAACCAAATATGTAATTTTTAAGTTAGTTCAACTGGTCAGGTTAATTGGGTCAATTTAACCAATCAGAAGACTTTCCAGATACAACATTAAGTTACAAAAGTGAATAGAAATCAAACTGAGCAACTTTATGTTAAATCTGCATGCTGGACAATTTACAGTGATAAGCACAATTAATATTTCATTCGCAGTCAGTTTTGACTCCGATCAGCCTGTATATTCACATATTTTAAGATCAATACTGTTTCCTAAACACACATTTAAACAAACATTTTCATCACACTGGATCTAATTAAAAGAAATGACAGTCCACCTTTGGTAGTTGATCAGTATTCAATGGAAAATTTTCAGAATCAACAGAACTTACAGTCTTGTTACCATTTAAAACTTTACTCCATATATACGAGTTTTATTGCATGTATGGCCAGTGTAGATATAGATCTGCCAGGACATCTGTGCTATTTGATCAGAACCTGCACTGTTCACTTTTAGTCAGAAATAACCTAATAAATCAAAAAACGAACAGTGCAGATTCAGATCAGACAGTAAGGATGTGCCATCTGATCTGGATCTACACTGTTTGCCCGGGCATATGTATGGAGTAAAAGGTTAATGTCGAGAAGGTATAGTGGAAGAAAAGCATTTGTACAGGTTCGTATCCTTTATTGAAGTGAAGTCACATCAAAACAATAACAAAATATATAAGTGACGTCAACATTATAATAGCTTAAGGAGCGGCGCGGCGTTGCGTTACCCGCCATAAATACGTTACGTTACATTCATGACAGTTAATAATCATTACCTCTCCGGCAAAGAAAATCTTATTGTTCAGATCTAGTTCCATGTTATCAAAGGCCCCAGCACCGCAGTTAGTAGGTATGTATGAGTACGACATCCCGACATGTTCCATCTTGTACCAACGAGAGACATAATATTTTGTTGGCAGGGGTACATCCTAAAAAGATCACAAAATATTTTACAACAACATACATAAATCCTTTATTACAGGGGCAGATCCAGATTGGGTTATTATAAGTGGGGATGTTCGAACCCCTCCCCCCTGTTTTTTTTAGGCAGAAATGTTTAATTTCCATGGGCATTTTGGCCAGAAAGTTGGTAATGAACATGTAACTACCCAAAGACTGCCCCAAACTAACCCTTTCTGAAAATCTTGTAGGATTTGTGCTGTAATAGAATTGCATCATGGATATTAAAAGGGTAAGCTACTCTGACAAGCAGGGAGCTTTATCTACACTGTTTGCCCATGCAAAAAAATGTATCAATTGAGTACAGGATTAACTAGAATTATCACTGAAAGTGATTAAATACCCCCACATGTATGCTTGATAATTGAACTGGGAATGCTTCGAATCAATGGCATAATGTGCCCCACTTTCAATCCAAAGTGTCGTCTTCACAGTAGCCACATATACAGCAAGTTTCATCACAATATCTCATTCCTTCTAAATTTATTGAGCAGAAATAGTTTAAATATGTTAGTAACAGTGGCCTTTATCTAACTTTTATCTAAGAACTGTGTGCCAAACATTGTTTATGAGAAATCATCCAGAAACCATTTTTTCTAGTTTTAGTAACAGTGACCTTGACCCCATCAGGCCCAATTTCAATACCAAGTTTCGTCTTCACAGACACTACCTACATAGCAATTTTCATCACAATATCTCATTCTGAACCAAAGTTATTGAGCATACAGTTTATTTTCTATTTTTAGTAACAGTGACCTTGACCCCACAGGCCTTGAATCCCAAAAGTCATCTTCACAAAAACCATCAATACACCAAATTTCATTTAAGAATCTCATTCCAAGCTATAGTTACTGAGTGGAAACGAAGTTTTGAAGTTTAAATAACAGTGACCTTGACCTTGAACCCACAGGCCCCAAAGTCAAACCTAATCTTTATCTTGTTATGTTACATCTGTGTCCCAAAAAATAATTTAATCTATGAAGTATTTCATGAGTTATAGTCCAGAAACAATTTTTCTTTTTTAAGTTACAGTGACCTTGACACTGACCCCTCAGGCCCCAAAGTCGAACTCGACCTGTATCTTCTGATATTACATATATGTACCAAAAAAAAGATTTAATCTGTGAAGTTTTTCATGAGTTATTATCTGGAAACCCTTTTTCTATTTTTAGTAATACTGACCTTGACATTGACCCCACCAGCCCCAAAGTCGAACTTGACCTGTATCTTGTGATGTTACATCTATTTACCAAACAAGGATTAAATCTGTGAAGTGCTTGATGAGTTATCATCCGGAAACCATTTTTCTATTTTTAGTAACAGTGACCTTGACACTGATTCCACCAGCCCCAAAATCGAACTTGACCTGTATCTTATGACGATATACCTGTGTACCAAAAATTATTAAATGCTGTCAAGCCTTTCATGAGTTATCATCTGGAAACGAAGAATCCGGCCGACTGACCGACCGACTGACCGACAGACCGACCGACCGACAAGCTCATTCCTATATACCCCCTCAAACTTCGTTTGTGGGGGTATAATTACTTTTTGCTTGCTGCAAACAGTTCAGCAATTTTTTATCAATCACTGTTGGTTAACTCACTACATGCATTGGTAACACAACCAACCTGTTTAGGGAACACAGCTTTCAGGGTATCTATACACATCTGTACGATTTCTGCATCCCATTTCTTTTTTAAAACCTCCACAGCATCACTAGATATGTATGTGGCCAACATTGCTTGATCATCCTGTAATATTCACAAACCGACCATTTCATTTAATTGTAGTTTTAACCCTTTTCAATTTCTTCATATATACACATTATTAAACATAAGCGACCAGTGTAGATCCAGATCAGCCGGCACATCAGTGCTGATTGATCAGGAACTGCACTGGTTGCATTTTGGTCAGAAATAACATAATAAACAGAAGGGCCATGATGGCCCTATATCGCTCACCTGAGTACAAAAGTACTCTCAGCTTGTGGTTTCAGACAAAAAGATTTTAAAAGTTTTTCCTATACAAGTCTATGTAAAATGAAGTGACCCTAGGGCGGGGCGAATTTTGACCCCAGGAAAATAATTTGAACAATCTTTGTGGAGTTCCAATAGAGGATGCTAAATGCCAAATATCTAAGCTCTAGGCCTTGTGGTTTCAGACAAGAAGATTTTTAAATTTTTCCTATATAAGTCTATATAAAATGAAGTGACCTCTGGGGCGGGGCCAATTTTGACCCCTGGGAAATAATTTGAACAATCTTTGTAGAGTTCCACTAGAGGGTGCTAAATGCCAAATATCTAAGCTCTAGGCCTTGTGGTTTCAGACAAGAAGATTTTTTAACCTATAAGTCTATGCAAAATAAAGTGACCCCTGGGGCGGGGCCAATTTTGACCCCAGGGAAATAATTTGAAAAAACCTTTGTAGAGTTCCACTAGAGGGTGCTAAATGTCAAATATCTAAGCTCTAGGCCTTGTGGTTTCACACAAGAAGATTTTTAAAGTTTTTCCTATACAAGTCTATGTAAATTGAAGTGACCCCTGGGGCGGGGCCAATTTTGACCCCAGGGAAATAATTTGAACAATCTTTGTAGCGTTCCACTAGAGGATGCTAAATGCCAAATATCTAAGCTCTAGGCCTTGTGGTTTCAGACAAGAAGATTTTTAAAGTTTTTCCTTTCAGTTGCCAACCAGAGTTCTGCATGGAATTGATTTCTTTGAACAACTTTGGAAGAGCTTCATTTAAGGAACATCCGTGGCAAGTTTCGTCAAAATTGGCCAAGCCGTTTCAGAGAAGAAGTCGTTTGAAGAAAAAAGTTGACAACGGACGGACGGATGACGGACATCAGGCGATCACAAAAGCTCAACACGAGCACTTCGTGCTCAGGTGAGCTAATAAAAAGCGCACAGTTTAGATCCTGATTAAATGGCACAGATGTGCTGGCTGATCTGGATTAAAACTGTTTGCCCATGCTATAAAAGTGTATACCGTATACCCCCGTTTTAGCGCCTCGGGGGCGTTACATTTTGCAAAAGGGAGGCGTTTAATAGAGACCAATTATTGACAAAATGTAGTTTTTAATAATTGTGTTATTCTATTCCGTTGTGCATAACGCGCATTGATGTATAACGCGCACCCATAATTTTGATAAAAATCGGATGTATAACGCGCATCAAAAATCGGCGCGAACGTAAAATTTGGCGCCGATCTGCCCTTTTTGTGTTGAAATAAAATATTATAAAGTAAAGAAAATCTTAAATAAACAATAAACAGTAAAACAAATCAGCGCGAATGAGAAAAATCGGCGCGAACGTAAGAAAATTCGGCGCCGATCTGGCCTTTTTGTGTTGAAAAAAAATTTTACAAAGTAGAGAAAATCTTAGATAAACAATAGACAGTAAAACAAATCGGCGCGAATAAGAAAAATCGGCGCGAACGTAAGAAAATTCGGCGCCGATCTGAACTACCGTAACATTTTATGATTTTCAATTGATTTGTGTTGGAATAATACTGGATTATTGTCAGAAAAGGTAAGATCTAATTTAATTATTTGTACTTTTGTGTCAATTTTAAATGTCTTTCTGCCCCTGATTAAAAATTTTTAGAATGAAAAAGGGGAGGGGGCGTTTATTAGGGGGGGAGCGTTAAAACGGGGGTATACGGTATATGAAGGAAAGGGTAAATATTACACAAAAAAATAAAATTACAAACAAATGCCATGTCTGCACTAGTACCCTCTGCACAGATTCATTTTGGTAAGAAAAAATCTAATGAATAAAAAAAGCGATGAGTTTAGATCCTGATTTGATGGCACAGATGTGCTGGCTGATCTGGATCTTAACTGTTCACCCACACAATGAAGGTGTAACTATGAAGGAAAGGGTTAATATTACACAAAAAATAAACTTACAAACAAATGCCATGTCCTCACTAGTTCCCTTTCGAGCACAGATACAACCAAACATAATCATTTCAATAAAATTAACCGACCGTGTACAAGATGAGAATCATGTCTGTGACGTCATACAGTTGGTATTACATCACCAAGACTATAGTATGGTCAGTTCGTCTTGTGACTACTAATATAAAAGTTGTGTAGACTTCACAACATTATTACAACATGTGTATACTTATACTATTATCAAGAGCTTGTAATTGTTCAGTAAGACCAGACAATTAAAATATATTTGTCACAAATGGAATTTACTACAGGGGCAGATCCTGAGGCAGTTATGTGGTGTCAATCCGGCTCTTGGAGTCAGCATATTTAATTTGCATAAGGGATTTTGGCCAGAAAGTTGAAAGAGCATGAAATCGCTTTACACTACATGGGACTATAGGATGAAGCAATATGCAAAGTATTAGGCTGCTGCATGTTATAGTTGCTGAGAAAACTGTGACTGAAATTTTGTAACGGACGGACGGATGGTCACACGGACAAGGGTAAACAGTATAGTTCGAAGCGGAGGTATAAAAACAAAATGTGAAAATCTAACCCTTAACTCCATAATTATATTGAGGTTTAATCACATGTAAACAGTATAGATCCAGATCAGGCCACTTATTCATTCTGTCTGATCAGGATCTACACTATTCACTTCTTTGGCAAAAGTAACGTAAATTAATGTATCTAAAAGTGAACATTGGTATTACATCACCAAGACTATAGAATGGTCGCTTAGTCTTGTGACTACGAATATAAAAGTTGTGTAGAATTCACAACATTATTTAAACATGTGTATGCTTATACTATAAAGGAAACTGCTTGTAATTGTTCAGTAGGATCAGACCTTAAAAGTGTAGAATCCACAACATTATTTCTGATCCTTTATCAGACCACATCCATGGCTGATCTGGATCTATACTGTTCGTCCATGGGTAACAACCATATCTCATGGAGTAAATGCTTAGCCAAACTACTAGCTTCAAAAAAGAAAGCCTATTTAGGAATAATGCTTCCTTAGAATGGATTTTGTTTTACCTGTGAAACATCATAGAACACATCAAACAAGCCAGGTGTTGTTGAGGTAGAGAGTATCTGGCCAAACATTGTTGTGCCTTTTATGGTTTGACTCCAGAAGTTCGTGGGAAACTGTAACAATACCTGAAGAACAAAATAATAACATGTGCCTATGATCATAAATCTAAATGTGAAAACCAGTCTCAAAAACTGGTCGCCATTTCAGCCAATCAGATACATGTATTTGATATTTGAGACTGGTCTCCAATCTTAGTAATATGATCTTGGGCCATGATGTTGTTTACAGTAATGGACCAAGATCTGATGTTAGAGGGGGCTTTTTGAGAGTGTAAGTAAAATGAATGCCCCTAAAAACCAAACCTGAAAATTCATACATCATTTTAAGGAGAAAACTGTTGTGTTAGATGGTTTCCAAAGTCACAGCAGACCCATACTGGTCTTCATATATGCAATGTCTGATCAGGATTTTTACAGTAATGGATATTCACTATTTAATAAATAAGCTACCGTAATCACCCTAAGTATTGGGACACCCTAAATATTGGGACACCCTTATTTTTCACAAAAATAATTATTTTTTGTGTCCCTTAATTTTGGGACACTTTTATTATCAGTATTTTTCGGTGTCCCTAAGTTTTGGGACACTTTCATAAATGGTATTTTCGCGTTCTAATTTTGGGACAAGAGATATCTGCTCGGTAACCATGCAGGTCGGCCCATGTTCTTGAAACTTTCACCATGTTATTGCAGAGTTTACCTTACTATGCCGTGTATTTGAAACAAAACTTTTAACGTTCAGAGATATCTACCATGAGGGATTCAAGGAGAAAAATTAGAATAAATTAAGTACCGATATACCTTTTTTATTTAACTAACGCTCCCATGTAAAATAAAACGGCTATCGTTTTCGTTTTTTTAATTAATTATGTCCCCATATCCAAAGAATTTTACTCAGAATTTTCGATCAGTTTATTGTCAAAAACTAGCTTAAACTAATTATGCAAGTGCAAATAACAGCTGGGGCGAGTGTCAGTGTCAGTCCCGAGTATTGAAGTTAATTCTTATCAAAACAGTCTGTCCAATGACCGACACAGTTGAGAAACCTCCCAATTAATCCACCTGTTTTAAGTCGGCAAGCAAGTGTCATCAAAAACATGCAAAGGGATTAACAGAATGTCAATTATCACTTAATGAAAAATTGCTCGACAAGTTTTAACACAAAAATAAATCATTTTAATCCCTAAACTGTTGACAGAAAATAATTACAAAAATATTAAAAATTATTTGATTTCGTATAATCATAATTATGTACCGGTTGATCCGTCTACGTTGAGTTCCTATATTGTTTCTAGATATAACTGGTGAATGCATGCAAATCGACCCAAATATTGGGACACTTTTTGAACAAATATTTTTATGCGACCCTTAATATTGGGACACGAAAAATTTTAATTATTTGTAACTGTCCCAATATTTAAGGTGATTACGGTAAATTATAAATGTCTTTATAACACTTAGAACTATAAAAAATCAATGGCTGACTAACTCTGATAAAAAGGAGAGTTAATAATACTCATTCATTGGTACACAAATAATTCTCTATGGTTGAACAAAAGCCCCACTGATATCCCCACATAAATATCTGGGTCTTCTCATTTTGCTATTGTTTTAATCATATTTACACCTTTATTTCCACTGCTTCAATATCCTTTACCGGACGAGTGAAGGTCAATCTTCGATGAACACCGTTAGCATTATCACCGCGCAATTGTACAGGAATGCCCTGGTGACGTCATGAAATCCCCGCTATTTTTATAATTGTTGCTAATTTTAGATAGCTCTTCCTGGAATGTTGCTATTTTTAGATTCATTTGAGTGTTTCAACCAGATTCTAAGGTAAAACACGCACGCTGCTTTATCCAGAGACAATAAAATAGTGACTCTATTTTGTCGTAGTATGATTATTTTGATTTGAGTAAATAGGCCGACCAGTCCAAATGCCAAACCCGGGGTAAGAAATGTTTTAAACAACATTTCGAAATTAGTAAAAAGTATATATTTTATATTAAATTTAGAAACAAAATGATAAAATGAGGTGTAAATATAAGTAATAAATTTCGTGTTTGATAAGATTACCGAGTCTTGAACGTCATTAGGACTGGTTAAGGCACGCGTGGAGTCCTTCGGACTCCACACACTTTAACCAGCCCTTATGACGTTCAAGACTCGGTGAACTTATCAAACACGAAATTTATTCCTTAAATAATCCACATATAACCCTTTACTTCACAGTGTAGATAAAGTTCTGTCAGCACATCTGAACCATCTGATCAGGATCTACATTCTTTGTTGTTTGATTGATTTGCTTATATCCAAGAAGGGAACAGTGTTGATCCAGATCAAACAGAACAGATGTGCCAGATGATCTTGAACTACACATACACTGGTAGCATATGAAAGCCAAGTATATATTATATATTGTTATTAAAATTGTGTTATCAAAAATTAACAATGAAAATAATAGAGGCCATTGGAAAGAAAGTATCAATATTTTTTGGCGAAAACCCCAAAAATGAAATAATTCACATTTTTTATCCCATAACTCCAGTAGATATGACTTTAATGCATGAACAAACATTGAAGATCCAGATATATGTAGTAAAGGGTTAATATCATAATTTCAATACAAACCAGTCCTTAATATGAACCAAATTTCAACATTTTACCAAAATAGCTAAACACTTTAATGATTTAATTCAGTATTGTGTAAAATGTAAAAAATTAAACTTTTTTTTCATACAATACAACAGCCCTTCAGTAACTCTGAGATATAATTACAAATACCTTTCCGCAATTTACATTGGTAAATCGTTGAAATATAGTTTTCTGCCTGTCCTAACATTTGAGACACAACCAAATGAAATACATAATTATATTTTATTACAAAATGGCCTCCAATATACTATCTTTATACAGCTTTAAAATCTTTAACATATTGTCTGGTCCTTAAAGTCGTTATTGACAGGTGGATCATTTTGTGAAATCATGTATAATGGTAAAACAATAGGACATTTTGTTTCTGCTAGTATTGTCATCAAGTTTAAAATAAACACTAGTCTACATTACCTTTTGCAAATTTATAAAGACTGTAAATGGTATTCTAAAGTAAATATTTTATCGATAATGATATTTGAGTTGTGTAAAATTAGGTTAAACTATCTGATTACGAGCCCTTCACTGTATAGCTACTGTTGATAAGGAAGTAAAAATGTAATAACAGTCGTGATTTTAACCTTTAATTTGGCATCCATTAGTGTTGAAATGGACATATTGTAAACATGTTCAGATTTAAAATATGAATAAACAAAATTGACATTACGTAAGTACACTGGAAAAATGTTTACCAACTGGATTGGATTTTTTAAGAAAATAAAACAATAACAAAACTTGCAAATCAGGTAAACATTTAAAATGGCGAAGTCAGGGGAATACAGTCAATCTGTGCTTGGAGCATCTGATGAAATCAATGACATTTACTGTGAACCGTGTCATAGAGATGGGACTGTAGCGATAGCCGAGGGTTACTGCAAAGACTGTCCTGACTATCTGTGTGCACAGTGTTACAAGAGTCATCGAAGAAACAGGGGTTTAGCAAACCATGTGCTACTTGACAAGGACTCAATGCCGACAGCTCCAGTATCCATTAGAACAGTTTTGGACATCTGCAAGGAGAAGTGCACGCTTCACTCCGATAAAGTGATAGAGCTCTTCTGTGAGACATGTGACAAACTTGGATGTACAATCTGCATCACACTTGATCACCGTCAATGTAGGAACGTGAAACATATCCCTGATATTGTCAAAGACTTGAAAAATAGTCAAGAGTATACAGCATTTTATGAGCACATCAAGTCAACTACAGATAGTCTGTCTGAATTTGAACAAAAAATGCAAGCAAATGCCACTTCCAACTATGACATGCAAAAACTTGCGAAACAAGAACTTAAACGTCAGAGGGCTGAAGTCAACAAATTTTTTGATGAACTTGAGAGAAAGATGGATGATCAGATTCTTATGATGGAGAATAGAAACAAAGATGCCCTAAAAGCAGCATCTGACACGCTGAAACCTATGAAAAAAGAGCTGGATCAAATAAAGAATGACATCGAGTCAAAGAAATCGGGACAAAATTGTGAGTTGTTTATTTCAATGAAAAAGAGCAAGGAGAAAATGAGGACTTTAGATGATCAATTTAACAAAGTTCAAGAGGAACTAACAATACAACATTATACAATGCTCCCATCAGAACAGATACAGGCTATGATGAGAACCGTTACAGAGATCTGCAGAATATCAACAGCCAGAAGCACTACCAAGGTTGGCAGAACACCAACAGAGAGAAGCACTACAGAGGTTGGCAGAATACTAGCAACCAGAACCACTGCAGAGGTCTGCACAGCCAGCCTTCAGGCAGTGATTGACATTAAAACTAACAAAGACAAAACAGAGCCTTCTATATTTGGACTCACCATAATGCATGGAAACTACTGTGTTGTATCAGACTACGGTAATAAAAGTATTAAGGTGGTTGACACAAAGAGTAAGCAAGTGACCTCAGAGATAGGCATTGAAGCAATGATCATCTGGGGGATGACATCAGTAAGTGATGATCAGGTGGCTGCATCAGTAACATTATCAGGTTATAAACACCAATTCCAGTTTTTCTCTGTATCAACATCTGGAGTCATAAGGAGTACCAACCAGGTGAATAATGTTAATGACTATTATACAGGCATGGTTCATTTTAACGGTAACATTTATGGAGTTCGTAATTTAAATACGGAGATTTATGTCCTCAGTATGACAGGGAAGATCATCAGAACAATCAAAACAGATGACAAAGGTGCTGATATGTTTCGTTCTCTGGAAAGAATAGCGTTGAGTCCTGATGGACAAACAATTTATGTTACAGATAATCTAAAGCAAAGTGTTACCAGTTTGACATTGGATGGGAAAGTCAAAGCCTTCTATACTGATGAGGACCAGAATAACCCTTGGGGTATCACTGTGGACAAGCATGGTTACGTATATGTAAGAAGCTGTGGTACTCACAACATTCACCAGCTTACTGCAGACCTCAACAAGGTTCAGGTTCTCATAGAAGATGTTGATGGGACTAACATTACCTACTCGAGCACTGAGAACAAACTTTACGTGAGTGACAAGGGCAAAATCAATGAGTATTCCTTAAATTACAAATAAACAGAGATCTTCAGAATACCAGACACACTACAAAGGTCTGCAAAACACCAAATAAATGAACTAACTACTTGTAAATAAAATTAATAACATTATATCAAGTTGTTATGAAAAAGGCCACAGAACCTAGGAAAGTTGGTAAACTTTGCTATATGACAATATTGTTCGGCTGTAAACTAATAGGATAAAATATTGTACTGTTTTTGCTTTTTGTATTTATTAATAGATAAAAGTATTATTTTGACACTGCATTCTTGCTAAAATAAATTCATAATCAGATAATACATAATGCAGACTCATTTTACCCCAGTGAATATGACATCATGATGTCACTAAATCAAACTCTTATGAAGCTCGGTGGGCAAAAACATGTTGGATAAATGAAAATAATGTGAAAAAATGAAAGTTGTTTTTACATCAGCACAAATACTGTAATTAAAATAAAATATTATGCTATCCAATGTTTATCAGTTTTCCTGAATATATACAAACAAAGCATAACAGATTTGTCCTATTAACCTTTAAGTCCAAGACTTTTATCGCATGGTCAAACAGTTTAGATCCAGATCATCTGGCACATCTGTGTCATCTGCTCTGGATCTACACTGTTTGCAACATGGTTTAAATAACCTAATGAGTTTAAAACTGAACAGTTTAGATCCAGATCGGCCAGCAGGGATGTTTATCCCTTTCCTGTATAGTTACGCATTTTTACGCATGTGCAATCACTGTGTAGATCCAGATCAGCCGGCACATCCGTGCCATCTGATCAGGATCTGCACTGGTCGCATTTTAGTCAGAAATAACCTAAGGAATGAAAAAGCTAACAGTTTAGATCCTGATCAGATGGCAAGGATGTGCTGGCTGATCTGGATCTAAACTGTTCACCCTAGCAATAAAGGTGTATCTGTACAGGAAAGGGTTAAGCTAATCTGGATTTACACTGCTGGCACATGCAATGAAAGCATCTCCATGGAGTAAACGGTTGAAAGAAATTACAGTATTCTATAATAAATAGTACTACAATAGACATCACAGTTAAAAAAACTATATGTTTTTTTAGAAAAACTCATGTCTCCCCCCCTGCGACATGAATCCTGCGACCTTGACCTTTGACCTTATGACCCCAAAATCAATAGGAGTCCTCTACTCAATAAGGACATCCATCGTATGAAGTTTGAAGGCTCTGGGTAAAATAGAACTCCTGTTATTGAGTGGAAACGGTTTTCACTCTTCAGGCCAATAGGGTTCTTCTAATCAATAAGGGCTATCACCCTATGAAGTTTGAAGGCTCTGGGTCAAAAGGTACTCCAGTTATTGAGTGGAAATGGTTTTTACTCTTCAGGGCCCTGTGACATTGACCTTTGACCCCTAATCAATAGGGTTCTTCTACTCTATAATAGCTAACAACCTATGATGTTTGAAGTCACTGGGTCAAAGGGTACTCAAGTTATTGAGCAGAAACGGTTTTCACTCTTTGGGCCCAAAATCAACAGGGTTCTTCTACTCAATAAGGGCTATCACCGTATGAAGTTTGAAGGCTCTGGTTCAAAGGGTACTTGAGTTATTGAGCGGAAACGGTTTTCACTCTTCGCGCCACTGTAACCTTGACCTTTGATCTACTGACCCCAAAATCAATAGGGTTCTTCTACTCAATAAGGGCTATCACCCTATGAAGTTTGAAGGCTCTGGGTCAAAGGGTTCTCAAGGTATTGACAGAAACGAAGAGTTAGAGATGGACAGACGGATAGACAGACAGACGGACTGGGCAAAAACAATATGCATTCGGTCAAAGCACGTGAAGGCAATTCTGATTAAAGGGACACAACTCTCGAGAGCCAATATTACCAACGGCATTTTTTTACTCTTAATTGAGTTACAAAAATCAGTACAAGCCAGCAGCTCAAATGACAGTCTTATCCCCATAATACCAGTAAACCTTGAAGCATAGGTCATTTTTATCATATACATGTCAATGGTATAGCTACTATTAGGACCTGTAGGCCCGGGCCTACAAGTTGGACAAGAAAATGATATTTTAAAAGTCCCAATCATACAATAATAACTGTTACAGGAGGGGGGATGGTAGCAGGTTCAAGCCATTTGATCGACTTAAGTGTGTCTGGCATCGATTTGCCTTATTGCAGAAAATGATAATTTCCCTTGTCCAGATGTAAATGCAGGCCTACGTTCAAATTCTCTGTGCTTTTTTGTTTAACAGTATAGCATGTAGAACAATTACAGTTGCCCCTTCATAATCTACATCACAGTGCTTTATTGTTCAATCACATTTATACATGTATCTGTATGAAATGTTTACATTGGCAATTCATGGTAGTTTTGAGCCCAGAAGCCAGTTTTTCAAAATGTCAAATTCACAGAACTGATAAAAAAATTTGTTTTGATAATTTTCTTTGAAAATACATTGGAATGTGCATTTTTCTATTGTTTCCCCGCTTCTGAGCAGCTTCAACTCCCAGATCTCCTTACCAAGGGGCAAGCGCACCTTGGAACCCCTTGTATTGGCTTACAGCATTAAACAAGTGACAGGGAATTGTCACAAAACCAGGTTTTCATTTTCCAGACTTTAAAATGTTTTAAAGTCAGTAGATAGACATAATGTGATCACGAAACAAAGTTTTATACTAATTCTATTCTATATTCTCCCTTCTATATATACTTACATATACTTATATAGGAGACACAAAATTGCTAACGAACGGATGGACGGACGACCAGGGGCATAACATTATACATTGACATGAGGGCAAATTGGCCCTAAATTGCTCACCTGATTCTACAATACATGAAATGAAAGGTAGAAAAGAACACATTTAGAACAGCTATAAAATCTGATCTGGGTCTACACAGGTCAAACACACCTTTTCGTTTCTTATATGGCTAACTCATAAATAAACAAGTTCAATACTCTGGTATCATTTAGTTTCGCATGGGCAAATGTTTATGCAAAAGTTTTCAAGTAAAGGTGACAAATGATATATGTTCCCACAGGCATATTATTGAAAAAGCGTAGATCTACCTTTTCCAGGTATATTATTGAAAAAGGTACCTTTTCCACAGATCCACAACCAAGAGTAACCTTCTTGGTTTCCGGTAAATCTGGCATGAATTTTATCTTCTCGTCTTTCAAGACTTTAAGTGAGACAGTAATTATCACCTGAAAACACAAGAAATACATTTGTGAACCCTTTACTCCATAGACACACCTTAACTGCATGGGTAAACAGTGTAGATCCAGATCTGCTGGCATATTTGTGCCATCTAATCAGGATTTATACCATTCAATTTTTGATTTATTACGTTAATTCTGACCAAAATGCAACCAGTTTTGATCCTGATCAGACAGCATGGATGTGCCACTTGATCTGGATCTACACTGGTCATCATGTGTTAAAATGCATACATATAGAATAAAGGGTCATACAGAATTTAATATAAAGCTGCCTATTCACAGATCAGTGTGTAATATTTCAATGTCTGACATAAACATGTATATAGTGCCCAAAAGTGACTGAACAGGTGCAAATTTCACCAAAATTCTGGACTAATCAATTCATTTAAGGATGAGTGAATTTTTCTGTATTAGTAAGGCTATAACAACCCTCGTTTTAAATATATTCATTTCTATGTCGACTGTATAAGAATATTACACCACATTTACTTTGTTTAAAGGTCTTCAACAGTTTATATAATACATTTTGATATTTGAATACACTTAATTATGCTTAATATTTCTTTCTTATATACATGTACCGATACATTACTAGGCACCTTTAAAACTGCATGAATACTCATATTTTTAGAATAAGAAAACAACAACAAAAAACAATCAACATCTTATGCAAGGTTAAGCGAGTGCTAACTCGTGTTTTCTGCACGTAACACTAACTAAAGTGGCACTTTGTTGCTAGTAGTGTATTTACTTTAGTTGTTTCTGGAACTTATATGCCCAAACAACATGTCCTATTTTCTGAATTTTGCAATAGGAAATAAGTAGGCAGACTGCATTTGTAAAGGTGAAAGAAATGAAATAAAACATAGACTAATAAGTTTTGCCCTTTTAAAGAACAGGCGACACAAAAATGAAAAAGGGGGATAAGTCAAAAGTAATGACTCTTATTGGTCACATTCTAACTTAAGCCAAGTTTGAAATCAATTCCTAACACAGATTTTAATTTTTTTATGAAATACATTGGAGGCCAAAGAATGGATTATTTACGTTATGCCTCCCATTGTTGATTCAAAAACGGTAATTTAACAGAATGGTTACCTGTGAGGCCTGGAGTTTCTCTCCTGATGTACAACCAACTTTAATAACATTCTCACCATATTCCACAGAATTTACCTGCAATAAAACAATTAAACTCTTTACTCCATAGATTATACAATTATTTACTTATTAGCTGGGAAATATGCTGTGATATTGACCTAAAAAATCGTTATTGATCGAGGCGATAGCCGAGGTCAATAACGATTTTTGCGGTCAATATCAACAGCATATTTCCCAGCTAATAAGTAAATAACTGTTTTATTACATGAACTATAAATAGTATATATATAATAGTTTATTACATGAACTATAAATAATATAGAAGATGGAAATTTTCGCATTCTATTTATAGACAGGTCAGTATCAGCTAAAGCGGGTCAATATCTAGATTTATTGACTCCGTTATTTTGGGGGTGTGACCAATCCCGTTGCGTCTATTTATAGTTCATGTAATAAAGACCTTTATTGCATTGGTGAACAATATAGATCCTGATCAGCCGGCACATCCATGCCATCTGATTAGGTTCTACACTTTTGGCTTTCAGATTTCTTCGGTTATTTCTGACCAAAATGCAACCTGTGCAGATCCAGATCAGACAGCACCAATGTTATTTCACCTTAAAGAACAATGAAATATGGAATAACCCTTTTCTCCATTAAGAGACCCTTATTGCAAGGGAAAACAGTGTAAATCCAATCAGCTAGCACATCTGTGCCATACGATCAGAATCTGCGCTGTTAGCTTTTAGATTCATTAAGTTATTTCTGACAAAGATGCGACCAGTAACTATTCAGTTTAGACAGCATGGATGTGCCAGCTGATCTGGATCTACACTTGTCACTCATGCGTTAAAACGTGTATACATGGAGTGGAGGGATAAAGGCCTGAGAGACATTTACACGCCACAAAAAAGAAACCTTTTGCTTTATAAACTTTATAACTTTAAAAAATCATGAGATAAATAGAGGATACAACATGAGTGATCATTTTATACTGAAATTATTAAACGAGTCATCTAAATCGATATAAAACGAGGCTTTTGCCGAGTTTTATATCGATTTAGATGACGAGTTTAATAATTTCAGTATAAAATGATCACGAATGATGTATTCTATTTATCACATACCCTGAAAAAAGTCGCCATTTCAGCCAATCTGATCTTTAAAATTTGAGACTGGTTTCCAATCTCAGCTTTATAACCTTAAGTCAAATTCACGAATGATATCAGTTTTACCTGTGTTTTTGTGACAATGTTAAGTCCTTCAGCCAATTTGTTGAGAACTTTACCAAAGTCATCTTGAATCAGTACCGGAGGTCCATGGAATTGTGGGTATTCCTCATTTTGATCCCAATAAAGTGCTGATATGTTGCCAAGGTTACTACCACAGGCATATTCTAAGTTACTGCGATGGAACCGAAGCAAATTTTCTTCAAGCTACAAAAGAAAACTCGTTAAAATTAATTTTCACATTTTATGATTTTTGTACTTGGACACTGTTTACTAAACTGCTAGCAAACTGCAGCATTTTTTAAGACTTAAAAAACATTTCTATTAATACTTATAAGAAAATGAAATATGCATATCAGGAATGGCCACATCCAGCATACACAGCCTCCCCACACAGCCAAAAAGTAGAGAGGAAAAGAGAGCATGGTATTACAAAAATCAGTTTCAAAATGGACGCCACAAACAAATAACAGAAGTGAGAACCGGAGGGGTTACCGCCTTGGAACGGTTAGTGGCAAAACAAATTGCCACTGGGGGTTTAAACCAGGTTCTAGGGTGCACCAACCTCACACTTGCCCCAACAGGTTCTCGTATCACAAAACAAGTACAAATTGTCTTGATGAAATAACTCCAACCCACCTATCAGCTCATCAATGTTGCATGAGTGATTTTAAGACATAATGAATACAACTTAGTTCATTTCACTTTAAAATATTTCTTGGTACTTTTTTCTGTAAAGCAAACACTCATTTGAAACAGAAAAAGAAATGTTAAAAAGTTGTTTACTTAAAGATAGCTTTCACACTTATCAAAAAGTTTTGAAAAAAAGATGTTTCCCCTAAAACAAGTGCATAACTATAGGGGTTGGATTTAGGATGGATGAAGGCTAAAAAATGAAAGAACTTCTGATTCCAGCACTTGTTATTCTAAGAATTTTAATCCAGTTGGTACCTTTGTAAACTTGATTCCAGATTCATCTTTAAACTGGTTGTGAAGGTCTGTAAATCTCTCTGCAAATTATAATCAAATACATTGTACTTCAAAATTTAAAAAAATCAAGGTGTACAATTTTGGTTTGTTTTTCGTCACACCCATCTTTAATTAAATATCAATATTAACATTTTACTCCATGGGATATGGATATTATCCATGGACAATGAGTGTAGATCAGTCAGCACATCAGTGTGGTCCGATCAGGATCTACACTGTTCACTTTTTGAGTCATAAGGTTATTTCCAAACAATAAGTGAATAGTATATATCCATATTAGATAGCACATCAGTGTGGTCTAAACAGGATCTACACTGTTCACTTTTTGAGTCATAAGGTTATTTCCAAACAATAAGTGAATAATATAGATCCATATTAGATGGCATAGATTTGCTGGCTGATCGGAATCTACACTGTTCACACATGCCTTAAACCCATATATTCAGGCTTCACACACTTTAAACAACCCACATGTTTCCTATACCCAAATAAAAACCATCAAATATCAATTTAATCCTTATATAATATTTGAAACCCTGCAATGTACAAATCTATAATGTGAGACTGAGTAATAGTGGTTTTAATACCATCTCCCTGGCCTAGTGGTAAAGGCATCCGCCTTGGGAGTGGGAGGTCGAAGGTTTGAATCCCACCAGGGGTTCGTTTTGATATGGCCGGTTGGTAAGCCGCCAGCTAGTTAAAGAATGGTTACCGTATGCCTACCTGCCTGGTGCCTGGCATTAAAAGAATAGGATTCGGGAGGTACAAGTGCAATAGAAAAAGGTGTCTCATAAGTCAGAAATGGCTGGCCCTTTCAATAGGGGTGACACTATAATAAACAAACACTTTACTTTACCTTTTTATATGGTTGGTCTTTATGGGGGGTTTTACTTAGAGAATAATATATGGGTGGTCGGGGGCGGATGTTGATAATTGCCCCGCTGAAGAGATAAAATGTACCGGTGAAATCCGAGGTTTACCTTAACTGCAGGGCAAAGGGAAATAATTATGTTAGAAGTTGTCAAAACTAGATAAATTACTGTCAACAGTCTAGCTTCTCCCTCGGTTAAATGATTGTTTTTTTTTGAGTCCACTTAACAATAATTCCATCTAAATCTAGAATTCTATTTGCAAGCCACTCCAGCGTACGCTCACCCGTGGCCATTTTGCTGTCGGGAATGCCGCTAATGATGTCATGCAAAACCAAGCGTTGCACGTGCGTCTTTTCCAAGGGCTTTTATCGCATAATTGCCCTCCACGTGTGGGGCAATTATGCGATAAAATCTGCCAAGGCAGAGTAATGATATTTTTTCAACGTAAATTTGTTAATATATATAGTAACATATGTATTATTGCACAGTTTTACCAAATTAAATTCTGACACGACTGTAAAACATCATTCTTTGCTGCATTTGCTTATGGACCTTTGGAATATGAATTAGGGGCATAATTCTGTCTATTGTGACATTGAACAATCTTTTTTTGCAATGTTAAGAGGAACAGAATAAGAAATGGAAGAAAAAAAAAAGAAATGATTTAAAAGGACACGAAATACAGAAAAACTTGAAAACAAGGAAAAAAACATGAAATAGAGGAAAAGAACATTAAATAGAGGAAAAGAACACAAAATAGAGGAAAAGATCATGAAAAAGAGGAAAAGAATATGAAATGGAGGAAAGGAATATGAAATAGAGGAAAAGAACACAAAATGAAGAAAAAACCATGAATGAGATCAAAAGAACATGAAAAAGGGAAAAGAGGAAGAAATTGAGGAAAAGAACAGAATGGTTTACCTTCCAGACTGATATCTTTCTGTTGTTCTTTCCTCAGCTGTTTGTTGATATCCAACATGGCCTCGAAGTGGAACTGCATGCGTTTATCAATGGTATCATCCACTAACTCCCCATTATCAGATATCAGAACACAACTATCACTCAGTTCCTTCACTTTCAAGTCAGTCTGAAACAAATGAAATGAAATTTCAGGTTATTGTTCAGTTTATATGATAGAGAAACATTTATCCTGGTAAACCACATAGTAAATGGATTTTTTAAAAAAGGTAAAAAACATTTCTTTATTTTGGAAGAATTTTTTTAGGTTCAAATTATGATTTGACCTGCAATAAATTTCAAAGGCATTTGCATATCCATCAAACATTAAATCTTTCAATGAGCATTATATTAATAGGTATTTCATGTTTACAGTGATCAAGCAGGGCTTTTTCGATGTTTATGGGGAAAAGACCCCTTCCCAATTTAGGAATAGGAATTATTTAAGTAGAATATAGTCAAATTTGGGGGAAAATATTGACAAATCAAACCTATTGGGAAATGTCAACATTCATGATTCTGCTTAAAAGCTTAGTTTGTCTTGCTTTGCTGACTCTGAAGGTATTACAGAACTCTTTGGGACCTCCAAATTTAGTTAAAATAGGGACCTTGGCTTTAAGATGAACCTGAGACCTCCAGATCTTGTTTAAACCGGGACCATTACTGGCAAACAAAGATCCCTCGTGCCAGATATCCCCATCTGAACCTTGCACATGTGAAAGATGTTTACCCTGGGAAACAAGCATGAATTTTATTCAACATGTCAAAATAAAATACATCCTACCTGCTTGCATAATACTGTGATGGGATTGTTACAGAATAGAGCGTACCTGCTTGCATAATACTATGATGGGATTGTCACAGAATAGAGCCTACCTGCTTGCATAATACTATGATGGGATTGTTACAGAATAGAGCCTACCTGCTTGCATAATACTGTAATGGGATTGTTACAAGATCCGACCACCACATGAGACTGACAGGTGAACTTTGACCCTTCCTCATCAACAGCTCTACCCCCAATACGGTCAGCAGCTTCTATCACAGTCACCTAGTAGAAAACAAAGATAATACTCATATTTATTGACTGCAAATTTTCAGGGGTTCCACTAGCTACTGAATCTCATGGGATATTTTGATCACTTTTAGCATGTTTAGCGGATTCTGCCAAATACATGTATAAGCAAATTTGAAAATACATTTGTACCACTGAAAAAAATGACACTTAAAGTAAAATCAAAGGGTTCAAAATGAGGCTTTTTGGAAATTTCACATGTCAAATGATCATTGTCTGGGTCAAATGGAGTGCCTTATTCTTATACACTTGTGAAATGGGTTAATTTTTGCTTTCCTGTGAATTAAAGACCTTCTCAGTAAATTAAATGTAATAGTCCACTGTAATAAAACAGTAAATTCACTTTTTTAATTTGTACTATTATACCTCCATTATTACCCAGATTCAAACATTAAGAAAATGGGTTTCAGTTCCAGTACATGACGCCATGCTAACATCTTAAATTAACACATGTGGCAATATCTTGTAAAAATGTTCTGTCTAAACAACACAATTACAGTGAAACCCCTCTATAACGGACACCTAAAGGACTGAGGGAAAGTGTCCTTAATAGAAGGTTGTCCTTAATTGTGGGTTTAAATCAAGAATAAGAGGTCATGTCTGTTCTTTAAAAAATCGCCCATAATACCGGTGTGCCAGTAATATCATGTGTCCGTAATGACGGTTTTTACCTTTTTAAAAGGTAAACTGTATTTTAAGATGGTTAAAATGGTTTAGTTTTTAAATATTGATTTTCCTTTATGTTTACAAATCATGCACTAAACCAATTTAAGTAAAGAGTAAAAATAAAGAATTTATACAGTTTATCCCTTTATTGCATAGATAAGACTTTTATGGCCTGGATGGACAGTGTAGATCCATATCAGCTAACACATCTGTGCCATTTTAAAAGGATGAACACTGTTTAATTCATAAGGTTATTTCTGACAAGGAAGCAAGGATGTGCACGCTGATCTGGATCTACACTGTCTGCACATGCAATAAAACCCATATATACTATATAGTAAATGTAGTAACAGGTTATTCTTTACCTGGATTCCGAGATTGGTTAACTGTCGTGCAGCACTCAAACCAGCCAGGCCAGCTCCAACTATTATCACAGGATGCTAAAACAATGACCAACCTGTAAGTTCTAAGCACAGCATTTGTCACATTTACAATGTAGGACCAGAGAGACTCAAATCTGCCTGCAATCTGTGCTCAATGTTATAAAACTGGGCATGGAAACCAGTCTCAAATCTCAAGAATCTGATTGGCTGAAATGGTGCCAGTCGCCATTTGAGTCAATCGTAACCTTGAGAGTTGGGACTGGTTCCCAATCTCAGCTTTATAACCTTCAGCCCTGATCTGGTTCTACACTGTCCACTATTTATTCTATTGTCTGCAATTTATACGATATTTAAACACTTAGAATGACAACATTTAATTTGAATACAAACTGACATTAGCTATCCAATGTCTTGACCCTTTTCTCCATATATACAGGGTCTATTTCATGTGCTAACAGTGTTGATCCAGATCAGCTGGCACATCCGTTTCATCTGACCTTGACCTGCATTGCTGATCAAGAGTTGCACTGTTTGCTTGTAGATACATTAAGATATTTCTGGCCAAGAAGTAAACAGTGCTTGGATGTGCCAGCTGATCTGGAACTACACTAGTTATACACCCGATAAAACACACAAAGATGGAGTAGTAAGTTAGACATAAGAGCTAAACCTGTGCTTTGAGATAAAAAATCAACAAAATATTACTTCTCAACTATGGCTTATTGTACAAATTTTACAGCAATAAATTAATCATTCATGTTTTTACAGTGTATCATATCGATGAACCTACTGAAAATATGTCTGACTTAAGTATGTAAATTAATTGATTTGTATGATCAGTGATGAAAAAAAAAGCAGAATCAATTAAAAAAAATTTCAGTCGATTCCAACCTCAAATATTTACCTTTTGAATGTTGCTATCTACTGGGGTGATGTACTCTACTTCTTTTGGCACCTCTGTGATCCCGAAGTTTACGTAGCCTTACGTCGCAGGAATTGCATGGCTAGGCGCTGTCGCCGTGACGGTGCGGGTTCGCTCCCAGCTAGAGACACTATCATTTCAATGTCAGGTAGAGCAGCAGACGATCAACATGTATCGTCAGCCATACCCGAGACAGACCGCGCATTATAATGTAGTTCATGCAGCGTTCACGTGTCACCCAGTTCTATGAAAACAGAAAAATCGAATTAATGGTGTTAGTTTTCAGGAGGTAAAAATCTCATTGCTGCCAATTATAGTGTGCTCTTTACTACTTAAGTACTTGATTTTACTTCACTGACATGTGTCCATTCATTAGCAACAGACATTATCTATTTACATGTAAATTATGACCATTTTCCAGTACCCTTTACTGATATTTACGGGTCTTATTGCATATTCTAGCACCAAAACATCAAACTGTTAGCAGCAACATACTGATAAAATTATTCTTAATTTGATATACTTTTTGACAATTTCCAAAATTACCCATATTTATTAGTGAATTTTCCCAATTTTACCAGCTGCCTTTTCCAAAATACACACATAAAAGCCTTGTACATTACCTTAACATTCAGGTTCCATAGGACCAGTATTGTGTTTCTAACTATGACATGTATGAGGTAGTATTTAACAAAAATTCCCCGAAACTCGGGAAAGTACGTCTGTTCATCTTCCGAGAGATGGTCTGGAGGTAGAGACATTGCCATGTTGTCTTCTGCAAACGAGAAGGGCTGTAAGAACTCTCGCACTTCTGAAAATACATCAATATATTCAATGAAAACTCCATAGAGTAATGTAAAACTTTAATGTAAGGTATGAAATAATAAGCTCTGAGATTAAGAACCAATTCCCATGATTATAAAACTAAATCTGAAAACCATTCTCAAATCTCAAGGATCTTGTTGAGGAATTTAACTTTCAAAATTTTATACAACAAAACTTCTTCGTAATTAGAAATGGCATTCAACAGTTTACTTTAAGCATATTATTATTATTTTCTTACCCACAATGCCTTCTTCATATTTATGTACTGATGTATCAGAAGGACTGATACCGACAATGTCTTGAAAGTATTCCCTCACATAAGGAGCATATATAGAGTTCTTCACAAACTGTGCAACAACTATGTGGTACGGCCAGACATAAGGTTCCTTTGCCATGGCAATTCTCTGAAATAGAGCAAGTGGATTTAGGGGTTAACTACAAAAACAGGATTTTTAAAGTTTTCATTCTACCCTTGATATAACTAAAACAGGATTTGATTTGCTTACATTCAGACTCAGTTTTTATATTGTATCATTTTATTTAGTAAGGGTTTAAATTTTGTGCATTTCAGGCTAGGGTAAAAGTGTGAATTCCAATTCCAGTTAAATTTTACCATGTAACTATTATGTCTCCATTTCAATTGTGTGAGTTTAGTCCCTGCCAAAATAATGTATTATTTTTCAGTTTTGCATGAAAAAAATGTGTCCCCTATGAAATTAAATTATTATCACAATATGTCCATTTTGCATACTTAAGTATCCAACTTTTCAACAAGTGAACAGCACTCACATTTATGATCTTCCAGCTGTGAAATATTGAATAAGTTTATTGGAGAGGGGATATAATCTTACATCATTCTGTTGCTATGTTGACCAAAGTCGAGCGTTAGATATACTGTATGTTGTGGACATCAATCAACTGAAATTTCATCTACATTCCTAATAGCCATGAGAAAACATGATTAAAGCTAAATGAACCCTTTCCTCCATATACACGCATTTTTCCGCACGTGCAACAAATGTAGATCAAGATCAGCCGGCACATCCGTGCGGTCTGATCAGGATCTGCACTGGTTGCATTTTGGTCAGAAATAACCTGACAAATCAAAATCGAACAGTTTAGATCCTGATCAGATGGCACTGATGTGATGGCTGATCAAGATCTAAACTGTTTGCCCATGCAATTAAGGTGTATCTAAGGAGAAAAGGGATAAGTCAGTGTGATACTTACATAATCTTCTGGTGTGTTACAGGCATCATCTTGTGTCTGATTCTAAAACAATCAATGAAGCAACAATGTGAATACATGTAAATATTCTAGGTTTTAAGTTGATATTTCAAGTAGTTTCAAAATTATGGAACAAAAATGCATAATTATCTTGTTTTACAGATGCCAATGCATACACTAACACTCCGGTGATTAGGATAGCTTCCATATTTTTCAAATAGTCTCGCTAACAATGATTAACTTTCACTATAACTCCTATAAAAGACTGTAACATTTCTAATTGTATTGCATCTTACTCGTATGTTCTATTAATTAAATTTTTTTAATTAAACATGTTAAATGTCCACTAAACTCTCTGGAGCAGTCACCTGAAATGGCAGTAGTCAGTGAAACTATAAGGGAGGTAACCCATGCAGAAAGTCTGGAATCCACAATGAACAAACATCTTTCAACCCTTCCTCTTAGTTTATGGCATGGGCAAAGAGTGTAGATCCAGATCAGCTGGCACATCCATGCCGTCAGCATCTAGACTGTTTGCTTTTTAATTTAGTATGTTCATTAGGTTGTTTCTGATAAAAAGTGAACAGTGTAGATCCTGATCAGACAGCACAGACATGTCAGCTGATATGGATCTACACTGGTCGAAAAAACGCAAAAAAACACATATATACAGAATAACAGGTTAACACAGGTTATAGTTATAATGTTAGCTTGATTCAAAACTTTAAATAAAGGCTGAACTGAGGGTATTTACAAGAGGATACAAATACCAATATCAGCAAAAGACCACCCATTGATGTATTGAATATATGTCATCTGTAACAAAACCCTTTCCTCATTATAAACACTTTTTTACGCATGTGCAACAAGTGTAGATCTAAATCAGCTGGCGCATCCATGCCGTCTAATCAGGATCTGCACTGGTCGCATTTCGGTCAGAAATAACCTAAAGAATGCAAACAGTTTAGATCCTGATCAGACACACATATGTTCCAGCTGATCTTGATCTATACTGTTCGCCCACGTAATAAAGGTGTCTATTGAGGAAAGGGTTAAATAGTTATACATAGTTACAGCACAATTTTAGCTTAAATGTCCAACCTGCAATATTGTTAGCCAGTGCCAATAAAGAGATGGCAAAGAAAAGAGACACAAGAATAGTGAAAAGTCTGTTTTATTCATAAATTCAAACCAAGACAAAAATGTCTACAAAATGGAAAACAAAACATGTTCATGACAGTATTTCATTTGTCAATAAACAACAAAGAAAAATCTAATTTTATATTTGTACAAGGAAGTGAAAATGAGAGCTCTGTCCAAGAGAACTGAAAATCATAAGGAAAGTAGCCAACATTGCTCATGGCACAATTTTCAAAAATCAAAAATGGAGACCAGTCTCTCCATTTATATGCCTTTATGTCACGGGCCAACAATGTAGATCCAGATCAGCTGGCACATCCATGCTGTCTGATATTAGGTTATTTCTGATCAAGATACAAACAGTGTAGAGCTGATCAAAAAGCATGGATGTGCCGGCTGATCTATACTGAGAACACATGCATACATATGGAGTAAAGGGTTAACTTCGATTTCATGGATGTAACTGTATAAAATGTCATTCATAGAAATTTTGTAAATGGAACAATTTCTTTTTAAATCAAGAAAACATTTATTTAATTGTAATTCTTTGGTAATAATTGCTTTCTTTAAGTTTATCAGAGTACATACAACAGAAATATGCTATTATTTTTTATGAGGTATCCATTAATTCCAAGTTTTAAGAATAAAATTACAATTGGGTTATTTTATGTATATGTGCATTTAGCATAAGAAAACAAAGCAATCTAGCTAGATGACTCATTAAGTAAACCCTTTTCTCCACATGCACAGGTTTTATCGCAGGTGCCACCAGTGTAGATCAAGATCAGCCGGCACATCCGTTCTGTATGATCTGCACTGTTAACACTTTGGCAGGGCTCTCACTAGAGGAAGACTTGGGAGAAGAGGTCTCCTAAAAGTGACCAGACTTCTGCCTTTTTTGAGCTATGGGAGTCATTTTGTATAGACTATATAGGGAAAGAATGCTGTTGACTGCAAACTTTTCCATAATTTGGTAAAATTATGACAAAAATTCTCCCTAAATTGCAAGTCTGGTGAGATCCCTGATCAGAAATAATCTAATACATCAAACATGGAACAGTGTAGAACCTTATCAGATGGCAAGGACGTGCCAGCAGATCTGGATCTAAACTGTTTGCCCATGCCATAAAGAAATACTATGGAGGAAAAGTATATTGAAAACAACTTTACTACACATGAAATTACAGTAAACTTAGTCTTATTAATTACACATACTATTTTATACTTGGAAAATGTTTCTATAAGAAACAACATTTCGTTATATGTATTGACTAACAACACAGGCATCAAAACAACATTCAGAACACAACAGTTACAGAGTGATAAGACAGCTAACCTAGGAGATTTCTGCTTTACCATCTATTTCATATTTACAACTTTTATGACAAACAGCTAACCTAGGAGATTTCTGGTTTACCATCTATTTCATATTTACAACTTTTATGACAAACAGCTAACCTAGGAGATTTCTGGTTTACCATCTATTTCATATTTACAACTTTCATGACAAACAGTGTAGATCAGGATTAGCTGGCACATCCATCCCTTCTGATCTGGATCTACACTGCTTGCTTTTAGATTAGGTCATTTTAGACCAAGGTGAGACCAGTGTAGCACGTATTATCATTTATGTCATATTTACAACTTTTATGACAAACAGTGTAGATCAAGATCAGCTGGCACATCCATCCCTTCTGATCTGGATCTACACTGCTTGCTTTTAGATTAGTTCATTTCAGACCGAGGTGAGACCAGTGTAGATCCAAATCAGATTGCAGGTATGTATTAGCTGATTTGGAGTTGCACCACTCGCACATAAAACCGGTATATATGAAGAAAAGGCTTGATTCAGCACTATGAAAATTAAAAAACTTAATACAATGTATGTACACACTTTCAAGTTCCTTTATCACCTGTCTCATATTTAAACTTTAAAGGTTCTTAGCAAAAAATTGTTATTTAAACTGTAGAAGAACCATATATAATTTAAAAATAATAGCATAACTAACGCAGTTAAATTCACTCACATCAGATGCTAAACTCTAATGCACTGGTAAGTCCAAAACTTGTGTGAAATTCTCAACCGTTCAGTCATTTACAATATGCATTATATAGTGGTACAACTAATGTTTACTACATCTACATTTAGTGGTACAACTAATATTAACCATATCTGAGACATAGCAGTGTTCGACCTTGAACTGTAAATAGACAGCTTAACCATTTCCTCCATAGATACACCTTTATTGTGTGGGTGAACAGTGTAGATCCAGATCAGCTGGCACATCTGTGCATTCTGATCAGGATCTGCACTGTTTGCGTTTTGATTCATTATTTCTGACCAAAATGCAACCAGTGCAGATCCTGATCAGACGGAATGGATGTGCTGGTTGATCTGAATCTACACTGGTCGCACATGTGTAAACATGCGTATATATGGAGGAAAGTGTTAAAAACTAAATTTCTGTGGAAATCAAACTCTATATAAAATCGATGCATGCACTTCCTATGCACTGTCACAATGGTATTTTTGTTCCCGAGTTTTATCTTTTATTTGAATCATATTCTGCTATTACAATTATATGTAGCTAATGTTGCCGTAAAAGATGGTGATTGCCAACTGAAAACTATATGATAACTAGGTATGTATTGACCCAAGAACTTAAAACTCAAGATAATTGTAAATAAATGTGTTTTGAGAAAATGAAAGAGCACATTCAAGAATCCACAAAATTGTTGTATAACAATAAAAGCCAAGTATACAATAATGAATTTTCAGTATGTAACTTGAATTCTTGTTACACATATACATGTATAGTAACGAATAGCATGAAAATAAATGTTATCTGGCTTGAAAAACAACAGTTATTGATCTCAAAATAGTTTGTTCCAAAAGTAAACTTTGTTCAAACTAGAATATGTTAATATTTACATTCCTATTGATTTCTTCGTTTAAAAAAATGCAGTTCATTTTGCATGAACCGCATGACCCGTAATGACGTCAGTTACGTCGTGGCTGTTACTATTGAAAACTCCCACGTATTACTCCCACTTTTCACTAGCGCGCTGTATGGATTTGCCAGCTCTCACGTGCACGTCCAATCTGAACCGCACCAAAATAAGAATCATTCCTTAATTGGAAACTGATGCCCCCACTGCTTCAACAACATTTGTAATACTAAAAGGCCATAACTCTGGTCAAGAATGCTGCTGGAATAATCCTTTTGTTAAGATCAACACATCCTGCTTGATCATATGTAAAAGTTTGAATGATATCCGCCTAATAGTTTATGAGGAGTTGATGCCACAGGATTTGCAGGAAATACCCAAGTACGGATGGACAGATGAGTGCAACTCTATATGCCTCGCACTTCGCAGGGGCATAAAAAACATAATGACAACCCAATAACCATTTACTCCATATGGTTTAAATGTGTGCACGTACAATGTAGATCCAGATCAGCGGGCACAGCCGTCTACCTCTTATCTATATTTACACTGTTTGCTTCTCAGCACAAATAACCCAGTGAATCATTAAGTGAACAGTATAGATCCTGATCAGATGGCACAGATGTTCATCCATGGATAACAGCCCTATGCCCAAGGCTATAAAACTGAGCATGGAAACCAGTCTCAAATCTCAAGCATCTGATCGACCAGTCCCCATTTAAGCCAATCAGATGCTTGAGATTTGAGACTGGTTTCCATGCTCAGTTTTATAACCTTCAGCCCTATTTAATGGAGTAAATGTCTTAAATGCTACTGTTGCAACAACAATTTCATTACAAAATTTCAATTCAACAAAAACAGAAATTAATTATGTACAAGTATTTCTGTATATTTCCAACATTACAAAAATTCTTATAAAAAATAACATGGGTATAAACAAAGCAAAAGAACAACATGACCGGTGTCACCATCAAATGTTATAACATTTAATTGAACACATCAAACTAAAGTGAACACATGTACAAGAAGCCGCAATGCAAATCTAGATTACATTGTATCTCCTGAAAAAGGGGGCATAACTATTACAATATAGTCAAGAGTTATGAAACTTGTCCTGATAATTGCTATTGTGATATCAGACAACAATGGCAAGTTTAAAAGCTTTATCTTGAATAGTTACTGAGAAAAATTCAACAAAATCTTAGTGAAATGTTGACACCCAATAATACCTTCTACACATTCAAAAGCTTACAAATTTATTTTATTACTTGTTTGGCAACATTAATTTATCTGTATGTAAATAAAATTTGATCATGTGGCAGTTAACAGAAATGTAGAAACAATTTTCCTTTCAACACTTTGAATTAGTTTCCTAAATTAAATTATCTGCAGAGTCAGACATTAGACATTTAGAGGGGTTCATTTTGGGCAATCTTGCTGTAGTTACATGTTAATATCTAAATATCTAGCATAAATCACCATGGAATAGGGAAAATACTGTTGCCCAAAAAGGGGGTTCAAGCAACCACACTGAATCCATGCTGGATCTGCTCTGATCTATACATGTAGTCCAGCCACTGGATTAAGCACTATTCTGGAAGCTTTAACATTTTCCTCCATATAAAGCATGTGTGATCAGTCTAGATCTAAATCAGTCACCAAATCTGTGCCATCTGATCTGGATCTTCACTGGTTGCATCTTGGTCAGAAATAACCTGACAAACCTAGAAGCAAACAGTGTAGATCCTGATCAGACAGTGCCAAATAATCTGGATCTATACTGTTTGCCCACTCAAGGTATATCTATTGAGTAAAGTGTGAAATCTGAAAACAATTCATTCAACCCGATAAAATGCAAAAGAGCAAAGCTGCACTGATACAAAAACATGACTAAATTTCAAGTTTGAAGATTCTGGATATGCCATATAATCATTTATAAATATTGAAACTTCTAGTTTTCATGTCTCTAATAAACTTTGCATAAACTGGTATCATCCTTTACATCTAATAATTATGTTGGGTGTTATTTTTTAAATTCTTCCAGTAACAGATGATGATATACATGTATTAACCCTTTCCTCTGTATAAACACATTTTTATGCATGTGCGACCAGTGTAGATCCAGCGACATCAGTGCCATCTGATCAGGATCTGCACTGGTCGCATTTTGGTCAGAAATAACGTAAAAAATCATAAAGCAAATAGTGCAGGTAACAATAAGATGGCACGGACACTGTTTGCCCACACAAGTTGTGATGCAACAGAGGTGTGTATATGGAGGAAAGGATTAATGTTCTGTCACAAGATTAGCACATGGGTCAAATCTAAATCATATCAAACTTTTATGTATCTTCCAATATAATCAACCTGCTCATGTAAGCTCCTGTTAACATTCTGACTTGCAGATTTAATCAATTAATCTGTGAGTGATCCATATGACACGATTCAAGAAAAATCCCATGTAAATCTAACATCACACTTTAAATTCTGTTTCATACCATTCTATTCACAAAATCTCTGCGGAACATCCTATGTCACATGACTCAGTCACATGATCTGAAGATAATCATGTGACATTGTATTGTGATTTCTTCTCCTCCAATTCCATGAAGTCCCACAAACACCTGTCCTGTCACATGATCAAGTGACATTTATAACTTCGAACTAGAAATCTAACAAGTATCGGATGATCCATTCTACTCTTGAAATTTGCCACCATATCCAATGTCATATGATTCAATCACATGATGGGTAAGTGATCATGTGATGGAATTATATGCTCTGTAGATCTTCTCAGCTTCCCTTATACCACTCATGTAAGCTCCCGCTAAAGTCTGGTGATACTGTTTGTGTGTAGCCTGCAAACAAATATGTGATTTTTAAGTTAGTTCAACTGGTCAGGTTAACTGGGTCAATTTAACCAATCAGAAGACTTTCCAGACACAACATTCAGTTACAAATTTTAAAATGGCTCCTTAAATTTGGATCTACAATGATTTTTCCTTGGTAATTAATTATCTAAAGAGTCTAAAAGCTAACAGTGTAGATCCTGATCAGACAGCACAGATGTCTTGGCAGATCTTGATCTACACTGTATGCTCATGGGACAACAGCCTTAAAAATAATCCTTACCTCTCCGGCAAAGAAAATCTTGTTGTCCAGATCTTGTTCCATGTTATCGAACGCCCCAGCACCGCAGTTAGTTGGTATGTATGAGTACGACATCCCGACATGTTCCATCTTGTACCAACGAGACACATAGTATTTTGTTGGCTGAGGAACATCCTGAAATGATCACAAAGTTTTTACAACAACATAGTATAGACCTTTTCTTGCAGGGGCATATCCAGAGAGGGTTATTATAAGTGGGTTCACTTAAACCCCCTTTTTAGGCAGCAATATTTAACTTTCATAGGCATTTTGGCCAGAATGTTGGAATTTAACAGTCACATAACTATCCTAAGACAGCCCCAAACAAACCCCTTTCTGAAAATCTTACATTCCACCCTGTTATCACATGGGATATAGTTTATATACAAATATTTGATCAGTGAACATCAAGATAAGCCTACACATCTCTGTAGTCTCATCTGGATTAACACTGTGCTGGTGTTGATAGTGTTGTATGATTGAAATAAAAAGGGCAGGCTGCGGCAAAAAGACGGCATGGAGCTACTAAAAAGGAACTGCAAGCTACCAAAGAGCCATATCGGCTGCATGAATTTACAGGCTAATTAGAACATACAATGGTTGCATATAGGACTCTGAAGATTTCCTTGCTATCATCAGTATTCATTTGCAAAATAAAACATTTGCTATGGGACATGGCTACCACCGTGGACCATAAACTGCCCGCTTTACTATCCATTTCCCTAATGATATGTTTATTTGTGTTATCACTTAATATAAAGATTGCTGCCACTCCTTTGAAGACTGAATCAATAGTTTGTTGAACTCAACAGGTTATGAAAATTTGTTGGGTACTAGTTAAAAGTGTGTTGAGCCAGAACACATTAAACAATATCCCAATAAAAACAAATTGTTTCAATTCTTATATCAATTTTACACAAAGGGTTATATTTAAGTGTTAAAATGGTCTTAGTATATTGCTTCTTGCTTACTAAAACAATTCAGCAAAATGTATTTTAATTGTAGAAAGTTTTATTATACACTGTTGTCAAAATCCCAACCTGCATTGCTAACAGAACCAACCTGTTTAGGGAACACAGCTTTCAGGGTATCCATACACATCTGTACTATTTCCGCATCCCATTTCTTTTTTAAAATCTCCACTGCATCACTAGATATGTATGTGGCCAACATCGCTTGATCATCCTGTAATATTCACAAACCGACCATTTCATTAGTTTGAAAAAATAAGTTTTTTTTTATTTTTTGTTACTAGAACCATATCAGTTGTTGTGACGTCACATGCATAGTTTGTGATAAAGCAGTCTGTTGTTATGGTACGTAAAGCAAAAGTTAACACTGTTTCTTATGTTTTGAAAATTATCTGTGGATTCAATAATTAATGGAAGAAATTTCTGATTGGGAAAGGGTCCGTTTGCTTTGGGAAAGGGTCCGTTTTCCGGACCCTCAGAAAGGCTAGGAAAACCCCTGAAATAAAATAACAAACACATTCCTCACCAGTACCCTCTCCTGCACATATACAACCAAACATAATCATTTTAATAAAATAAACTGACAGTGTACAATATGAGAACCATGTGACATCATACAGTTGGTATTACATCAATAAGACTATAGTATGGTCGGTTAGTCTTGTTGACTACTTATACAAGAGCCATGTTACACATGGTTAATCCCCCCGCCAGATTATTTACCTGGAGAGGAAATCCTTTTAAGTTTTGGAGTTAAGCTATGGAGAAAATTTATCAAATAAATTTGATAAAGAGGAAACCCTCTAAAAAATACATGTAGGCAAAGTAGAGTTATTGGACTTGCACACTGCACTACCTACCAATGTGCTCTGTCAGTATATGAAATTTGAATAAAATCCCTCAAGTAGTTTTTGAGTTATGCTCCGGACAAAATTTATCAAGTAATTCTGATAAAGTGGAATAACTCTTAAAAAAGGCAAGGTATAGTTATTGTTTTTGCACACTGCACTACCTACCAATGTGCTCTGTCAGTGTATGAAGTTTGAATAAAATCCCTCAAGAAGTTTTGGAGTTATGCTCCAGAAAAAAATTTATGAAGTAAATCTGACAAAGAGGAATAACTCTTAAAACAGGCAAGGTAGAGTTATTGGACTTGCACACTGCACTACCTTCCAATGTGCTCTGTTAGTGTATGAAGTTTGAATAAAATCTCTCAAGTACTTTTTGAGATATGCTCTTTAAAAAATGTATCAAGTAAATGTGATAAAGGGGAATAACTCTAAAAATAGGCAAGGTAGAGTTATTGTTCTTGCACACTGCACTACCTACCAATGTCATCTGTCAGTGTATGAAGTTTGAATAAAATTTCTCAAGTAGTTTTGGAGTTATGCTCCGGACAAAATTTATCAAGTGAATATGATAAACAGGAATAACTCTAAAAATAGGCAAGGTAGAGTTATTGTTCTTGCACACTGCACTACCTACCAATGTGCTCTGTCCGTGAATGAATTTTGAATAAAATCCCTCAGGTAGTTTTGGAGTTATTTTCTGGACAAAATTTATCAAGTAAATTTGATAAAGAGAAATAACTCTAAAAATAGGCAAGGTAGAGTTATTGTTCTTGCACAATGCACTACCTACCAATGTGCTCTGTCAGTGTATGAAGTTTGATTAAATTACCTCAAGTAGTTTTGGAGTTATGCTTCGGACAAATTTTATCAAGTTAATATGCTAAAGGGGAATAACTCTAACAAGAGCCAGTCGGAAACGACTGCAAGCTCGACTATTCGAAAAGTCAGAATTATTAAGCACATTGTAACTGGGCTTCATTTAAACTGGGGAGTGATTCAGGAGTTTATGACGCCTCCAACAAACACACATGAACAAAAGTTTCTTAATCCAAGTTAGGAAATAAATAAATTACACTTAATTTATTATTGTAGATTTTTTTAGGGTTAACACAACCCAGCCCATAAACCCCTGATCCGACACCCATCAACCTACTATCCCTGCCCACCTAAAGTGGTGTGGCGTGGTGAAGTACAGTATGGTATGCTGGTTGCTAGTGTTGTCATTGTTGGTGTTGTTACTGGCGGTGGTAGTGTTGTTGCTGGTGGTGGGGGTGTTGGTGTTGTTGTTGGTGGTGGTGGTGTTGATGTTGGTGGTGTTAATGTTGTTGGTGGTGGTATTGGTGTTGCTGGTGTTGTAATAGTATAGTAATAGTAATAGCATAGTAATAGTATAGTAATAGTATAGTTATAGTAATAGTAATAGAATAGTAATAGAATAGTAATAGTATAGTATAGTAATAGTATAGTATAGTAATAGTATAGTATAGTATAGTATAGTAATAGTATAGTATAGTAATAGTATAGTAATAGAATAGTAATAGTAATAGTAATAGTCTCGGTCTCGACTAGGTCTGGGTCTCGGTCTGGGTCTCGGTCTGGGTCTCGGTCTGAGTCTCGGTCTGGGTTGAGGTAGTCTCGGTTTGGGTCTCGGTCTCGGTTTGGGTCTCGGTCTCAATCTCGGTTTGGGTCTCGGTCTCGGTTTGGGTCTCGGTCTCGGTTTGTGTCTCGGTCTCGGTTTGTGTCTCGGTCTCGGTTTGTGTCTCGATCTCGGTTTGTGTCTCGGTCTCGGTTTGGGTCTCGATTTGGGTCTCGGTCTCGATTTGGGTCTCGGTCTCGATTTGGGTCTCGGTCTCGATTTGGGTCTCGGTCTCGGTTTGGGTCTCGGTCTCGGTTTGGGTCTCGGTCACGGTTTGGGTCTCGGTCTCGGTTTGTGTCTCGGGTCTCGGTTTGGGTCTCGGTCTCGGTTTGGGTCTCGGTCACGGTTTGGGTCTCGGTCACGGTTTGGGTCTCGGTCTCGGTTTGGGTCTCGGTCTCGGTCACGGTTTGTGTCTCGGTCACGGTTTGTGTCTCGGTCACGGTTTGTGTCTCGGTCTCGGTTTGTGTCTCGGTCTCGGTTTGTGTCTCGGTCTCGGTTTGTGTCTTGTGTCTCGGTCTCGGTTTGTGTCTCGGTCTCGGTTTGTGTCTTGTGTCTCGGTCTCGGTTTGTGTCTCGGTCTCGGTTTGGGTCTCGGTCTCGGTTTGGGTCTCGGTCTCGGTTTGGGTCTCGGTCTCGGTTTGGGTCTCGGTCTCGGTTTGGGTCTCGGTTTGGGTCTCGGTCTCGGTTTGGGTCTCGGTCTGGTCTGGTCTGGTATAGTATAGTATAGTATAGTATAGTATAGTTTAGTATAGTATAGTATAGTATAGTATAGTATAGTATAGTATAGTATAGTATAGTATAGTATAGTATAGTATAGTATAGTATAGTATAGTATAGTACAGTATAGTATATGCCCCCACCCACCCCACAATTTCTCAACACTTTCAACCAAAGTATGTAAAGTACATCTGTTTTAAACACTTTCTAAAGCATTACATATGAAAAACACTAACATTGAACCTTTAACAATTATTTATAAGTCTTAATTCTAATTTCAAGTGAAAAGGGGCAAAAACCAAAAATTCTAAGTCGAAAAAGGGCAATAATTTGAACAAAATTGAAGTTAGAGCTATGGTTCTTGGCATACAAACTTCTAATATGATGATGAACAAGTGTTGAAAGTTTTAAAGCTGTAGTATAAGTAGTATGGAAGTTATGGGTTTGTACAGTAGCTTGCATGCAAACTTTAACCTGAAATTCTAAGTCAAAAAGGGGCATAATTTGAACAAAATAGAAGTTAGAGTTATGGTTCTTGGCATACACACTTGGGATATGATGATGATCATGTGTTGAAAGTTTCAAAGCTGTAGTATAAGTAGTATTGAAGTTATTAGTTTGTATAGTAGCTTGCACGCAAACTTTAACCTGTAATTCTAAGTCGAAAAAAGGGCCATAATTTGAACAAAAGTAAAGTCAGAGTTATGGTTCTTGGTATACACACTCGGGACATGATGATGAACAAGTGTGCCAAGTTTTAAAGCTGTACTATTAGTAGTATTGAAGTTATGAGTTTGTACAGTAGCTTGCACGCAAACTTTAACCTGAAATTATAAGTCAAAAAAGGGCCATAATTTGATCAAAATGAAAGTTAGAGTTATGATTCTTGGCATACACATGATGACGAAGAAGTGTGCCAAGTTTAAAAGATGTAGCTATAGTAGTTTTTAAGATATAGGTAGGTTGCACGTAAACTTTAACCAAAGCGGGACGCCGACACCGACGCCCAAGTGAGTACAATAGCTCGACATATTCTTCGAATAGTCGAGCTAAAAATGAAAGAAAGAGTTATGGTTCTTGGCATACATAGTCAGGGTCATGATGGTAAACAAGTGTCTTAAGTTTCAAAGCTATAGTACGAGAAGTATGAAAGTAACTATCTTGCACGCAAACTTTAACCTGAAATTCTAAGTCGAAAAAGGGCCATAATTTGATTAAAAATTAAAGAAAGAGTTATGGTTCTTGGCACACATAGTCAGGGTCATGATGGTAAACAAGTGTGTTAAGTTTCAAAGCTATAGTACAAGAAGTATTTAAGTAACTACCTTGCATGCAAACTTTAACCTGAAATTCTAAGTCAAAAAAGGGCCATAATTTAAACAAAATGGAAATTAGAGTTATGGTTATGGCATACAAACTTGAATTATGATGAAGAACAAGTGTTGAAAGTTTCAAAGCTGTAGTATAAGTAGTATGGAAGTTATGGGTTTGTACAGTAGCTTGCAAGCAAACTTTTACCTGAAATTCTAAGTCGAAAAAGGGCCATAATTTGATTATCATGAAAGAAAGAGTTATGGATCTTGGCATAAATAGTCAGGGTCATGATGGTAAACAAGTGTCTTAAGTTTCAAAGCTATAGTAAAAGAAGTATGAAAGTAACTAGCTTGCACGCAAACTTTAACCTGAAATTCTAAGTCGAAAAAGGGCCATAATTTGTACAAAATTAAAATTAGAGTTATGGTTCTTGGCAGACAAACTTGAATTATGATGATGAAGAAGTGTTGAAAGTTTCAAAGCTGTAGTATGAGTAGTATGGAAGTTATGGGTTTGTACAGTAGCTTGCACGCAAACTTTAACCTGAAATTCTAAGTCCAAAAAGGGGCATAATTTGATAAAAATGAAAGTTAGAGTTATGGTTCTTGGCATACACACTTGGGATATGATGATTAACAAGTGTTGAATGTTACAAAGTTGTAGTATAAGTAGTATTGAAGTTATTAGTCTGTACAGTAGCTTGCACGCAAACTTTAACCTGAAATTCTAAGTCGAAAAAGGGCCATAATTTGATCAAAATGAAAGTTAGAGTTATGGTTCTTGGCATACACACTCGGGACATGATGATGAACAAGTGTGCCAAGTTTAAAAGCTGTAGCTATAGTAGTTTTTAAGATATAGGCAGGTTGCACGTAAACTTTAACCAAAGCGGGACGCCGACGGCGACGGCGACAGCGACGGCGACGCCGACGCCCAAGTGAGTACAATAGCTCGACATATTCTTCGAATAGTCGAGCTAAAAATAGGCAAGGAAGAGTTATTGTTCTTGCACAATGCACTACCTACCAATGTGCTCTGTCAGTGTATGAAGTTTGAATAAAATCCCTCAAGTAGTTTTGGAGTTATGCTCCGGACAAATTTTATCAAGTAAATATGATAAACAGGAATAACTCTAAAAATAGGCAAGGTAGAGTTATTGTTCTTGCACACTGCACTACCTACCAATGTGCTCTGTCAGTATATATGAAGTTTGAATAAAATCCCTCCAGTAGTTTTGGACTTATGCTCCAGACTAAATTGTTTCAGATGGACGCACGGACGAAGACATTTCTAATATCCCCCTCGCATTTGGCGGGGGGATAAATAAAAGTTGTGTAGAATGCACAACATTATCACTACATGGGTATGCTTATACTATAAATGAAAGTGCTTGAAGTTGTTTAGTATAATCAGACCATTAAAATCTATTTGTCACAAATGGAATTTACTCCAGGGGTAGATCCTGAGGGGGTTATGTGGTGACAAACCACCTTGTGGAGTCAGCAATATTTAAGTTGCATAAGGGATTTTGCCAGAGATTTGAAATTATCATGTCACTACAATATTATAACAAACTGCCCAAATGAACCCTCTTTCTGGAAAATCTTGCATCCCACCATGTACACGCACTGCATATATCTTCATTTGCAATTTACAGAAAACCCAAATGTGAAAACTTAACCCTTTACTCTATATATAGAGGTTTTATCACATGTGAACAGTATAGATCCAGATCAGGGCTGAAGGTTATAAAGCTGAGCATGGAAACCAGTCTCAAATCTCAAGCATCTGATTGGCTGAAATGGTGACCAGTCGCCATAGCCACTCATTCATGCTGTCTGATCAGGATCAACACTATTCGCTTCTTGGGCAGAAATAATCTAATGTATATAAGTGAACAGAGTAGATCCTGATCAGACCACATCCATGGCTGATCTGGATCTATACTGTTCGTCCATGCAACAACCATATCCCAAAGTGTAAAGGCTTAGCCGAACTACTAGCTTCAGAAAAGGAAGCCTAATCAATGATGCTTCCTTAGAGTGGATTTTGTTTTACCTGTGAAACATCGTAGAACACATCAAACAAGCCAGGTGTTGTTGAGGTAGAGAGTATCTGGCCAAACATTGTGGTGCCTTTTATGGTTTGACTCCAGAAATTGGTGGGAAACTGTAACAATACCTGAAAAACAAATAATAACATGTACTTATGATTATAAATCTAAATCTGAAGACCAGTCTCAAATCTCAAGTATCTGATTGGCTGAAATCGCAACTGGTCACCATTTTAGCCAATCAGATGCTTTAGATTTAAGACTGGTCTCCAATTTTAGATTTATGATTTTGGCCCATGATGTTGTGAACAGTAATGTATCCAAGATCTGATGTTTGAGGGGGTAGACTTTGAGAGTTTAATGTAAAATGAATGCCCCTAAAAACAAAACCAGAAAATTCATAAATCATTTAAAGGAGAAAACTGTCATTTTAAATTGTTTCCAAAGGAACACCTAGCTATGTTAATTCTAAAATAATTTATTCTAATTTATTGTATTTATAAATCTACTTTAATGACAAAAATATTAACTAGGACATCTTTTTAAGGGGGGGGGATTCTTGGTGTGCCACCATATAAATCCACTGGAAGTGAACTCTTACATATTGCAAGGATTATCCCTTGAAGCACTAAGCACAACCTCTGTTACAATTGCAGTCACAGCAGACCCCCATACTGCCATTACTGGCCTTCAAAGTCTGTTCAGGGTTTACATTAACAGCTATTCACTCTTTAATAAATAAGCTAAATTATAAATGTCTTTATAACACTTAGAATTATAAAAAAATCAATGCACTGACTAAATCTGATAAAAAGGGGAGTTCATAACACTCATTCATGCGTACACGAATAATGCTTTGTAAATGCCCAAAAGCTCCATTGATATGCCCACAAAATTTCTGGTTTTGCTATAATTGTTTTTATTAATAATCCCCATAGAACCCTTTACCCCAGTGTGTAGATCAAGATCAGTCAGCACATCAGAGCCATCTGATCAGGATCTACATTCTTTGTTGTTAGATTGATTTAGTTATATCCAAGAAGGTAACGGTGTAGATCCAGATCAGCCAACACATCTGAACCATCTGATCAGGATCTACATTCTTTGTTGTTAGATTGATTTGCTTATTCTCAAGTACTTATTATATATTGTTATTTAATAATTTGTTATCAAAATTAAACTCTGATATTAATAGATGCCAGTTTGAAAGAGTAAATATTTTTTGCAAAAATCAAAAATTGTAATAATTCACATTTTTTAACCCTTTACTTCATGAGATATGACATTAATGGCATGAACAGTGTAGATCCAGATCAGCACATCCATGCCATAATTGATGAGCCATTAGGTTATTTCAGACCAAGAAGTGATGACCCAGCAGTGGATGTGCCAGCTGATCTGGATCTAAACTGGTCACACATGTGATTATCCTATATACATAGAGAAAGGGGTTAAGATCATGATTTTAATATAAACCAGACCTTAATATCACTGAAATGAATTTCAAAATTTTACCAAAATATCTATATAGTGGTTTAATCCACTATAAGTAAAAGTTAAACTTTATTTCAATACAATACTATAGTTCAATTTTGACCCGTGAGCTGTGACCTTTCGGACAACTCCACTGTTATAATACTAAATAGGTAAAGCGCGTCATTTTACAGAGTTACCATTAAATTACTTTATTTATATGACATTAAAACCTGTTCAAAGCAGCAGATTTTTAGTCACGACGCAATAGCTCAGTGGATTAGATCTCAGGCTATGATGCAAAACATTGCTTGTTCGAATCCAATTAAGGAAACTTTTTATTTTGTCTTTCATATCCTTCTTATAATTTTAATTTAGTTCATATGATATTACTTTTTAATAGTATTGAGCTGTTATATCTTTATATTTTGCAACCCCATTTTAATTTTGTTCATGTTCATTCCATTTTAACAATATATTTTTGTTGAGCAGCTTGCCCTGGCCCCATACACCTCTTTACCCAAGGAACGTTGACAATTGTGAAACATGGCGTTCTGTAAACTCTTTTTGTTACATTCTCATTCTTTTATAATTTACATTATTCAAAACCACTTTGTACAATGTTTTTGCATCGCCCAAAAACTGTGTTTTGAGTAAGCATCAATCGCGGCAACCCGCTTGATGAAAGATTACTCGAAATTTGTACGATGTAATGTCATTTTAGTCGTTTCTACATGAAAGAATTGGACAAATGACATTAAAACAGAAAAAAATGAAATATCTTCTTGAGATTCGAACACACAACCCTTATGTCATTTTAACAGAAATAAGAAGCGTTACTGCCACGGCCATGAAATCTTTTGTTACAGGCCTCAACAATTTCAATATAATGAACCATGATGGGAATATCTAACATCCCTAATTTGTGGAATATTCCAAAATCTATAAATACAAAAGTACATTCACGGCTCAATGCGTAAAATCAGACTATACAGTGAAACAGTTTTTAGAAATAAAACACACAAGTCCAGTGTTGAATTTTATATAGGATTTATTCTATTCTATCTATTCTATTATATGAAGATAAAAATATAGTTCTCTCACATATAGTTCTCTCACACTCTTCGAAAAGTCGAAAGCTTCAATATCTCATAATCTAAACTCAAGAAAACAAAAAGCCCCCGAAAATAGGAGAATTCCCTTTTTATTAGGTGTTCAAATGTAGAGCCCTAAATCAACCTAGCTACCGTTAGCGCTAATGTTAACAGCTGTAAGCCCCCGTATACCTTAGCCCATGCTACATGTAATAGTAGCCCCTGTATAGCTTAGCCCGTGCTAATAGTAGCATATGTTAGCTTAGCCTGTAACCATGCTAAGCGTTAGCAGAGGGTAGCACCCAAATAAGGATGTTAGCTTAACACTATGCTATTAGTGCTAATAGATGATAGCCCCCATATATGGATAGTAGCATCATAAATCAGGAACATTGCCCTGGAGTTGACCTCAACCCCCAGTCCTGTACCAAGCTTGTCATCAGATAATGCTAACTATTGAGATAACAATTATGAGAAAACCCAGACACACAGCAACAGGCAATAGGAAATTAATTAATGAAAATTAATAGAAATTGAACCTTAAAAACAGTAACAACAGCCCTTCAGTAACTCGGAGAAATAATTATGACTACCCTTCCCATACTACTGGTTAATCAAGGAAGTATAGAAATCTGTCTAACATCTGAGACATAACCAACCGAAATACCCATTGAATTTTATTACAAAATGGTTTCCAATAAACCACCTTTATTTAGCTTTAAATCTCTAACATAATATCTGGTCCTCAAAATCTTTATTGACAGGTGCATGATTTTGTGCAAATAATGGATAACAGTGTTTTTGCAAGTATTTTCATCATGTTTATAATATAGCATTACGCTAGTCTACAGTGCCTTTTGCAAATATTAAGGTGGTATCATTTGTCACAATATACTGTTAAAGTTGGGGGGAGTGTGGTTTCCTATTTTCATAAAATTTCATATTATTTAATAATTATAAATCTGCTTATTACTTCAGATATCAATTATAGGGCATATAAATGTTACAGGTCAATCAGGAATTATAAAAAATTAGAAATATGAAACAATTTCTCTCACTGAGTGTAGCCTTACTCGCTTGAGTCCAAACTTCCAAATTATCCACCATAGTATTAAACTACAGTCACAGGAAGGTTGTCTATGTCAAGGTTAACAATGTCTTAGAATTGAGTTCAATAAACTTTACTAGAACAATAGTTATAAACAATGCAAACATCAATGTCAAATTTTCTTTTTGTAGTCACTGGGAGAAACATGTTTTTCTAATGTTCTAGTAAAGTTGATTGAACTAAATTCTAAGACATTGTTAACCTTGATATAGACAACCTTCCTGTGACTGTAGTTCAATACTATGGTGGATAATTTGGAAGTTTGGACTCCCGCCAGTAAGGCTACACTCGATGAGATAAATTGTTTCATATTTCTATTTTTTTATAATTCCCGATTGACCAGTAACATTTGTATGCCCTATAATTGATATCTGAAGTAATAAGCAGATTTATAATTTTTAAATAACATTAAATTTTATGAAAATAGGAAATCACACTTCCCCCCACCTTTAACAGTATATTGTGATAAATGATACCACCTTAAGAAATTCAATATTATGGGTATTCTCAAGTAAAATATTATCAATACATGTACATATGTATTGAGGTATTTATGTTAAAACAGGTTAAACCATCTGATTACAGCCCATAACTGTATAGCGACAGTTGATAAGGAAGTAAAAATATTTAATAACAATCATGATTTTAACCTTTCAATTTGGCGTCCATTTGATTTGGAAAGGTATTCATATTAACATTATTATTTAGTTTTACAACTTGTATTACCAAAGTTGACATTACTTCAGTACACTGGAAAAATGTTTACCAACTGGATTGGATTTTTTAAGTAAATAAAACAATAAAAAATGTTTCAAATCAAGTAAACATTTAAAATGGCGAAGTCAGGGCAATACAGTCGATCTGTGCTTGGAGCATCCGATGAAGTAAAGGACATTTACTGTGAACCGTGTCATAGAGATGGGAACGTAGCGATAGCCGAGGGTTACTGCAAAGACTGTCCTGAATATCTGTGTGCACAGTGTTACAAGAGTCATCGAAGAAATAAGGTTTTAGCAAACCATGTGCTACTAGACAAGAACTCAATGCCGACAGCTCCAGGATCCACTAGAGCAGTTTTGGACATCTGCAAGGAGAAGTGCACGCTTCACTCCGATAAAGTGATAGAGCTCTTCTGTGAGACATGTGACAAACTTGGATGTACAATCTGCATCACGCTTGATCACCGTCAGTGTAGGAATGTGAAACATATCCCTGACATTGTCAAAGACTTGAAAACTAGTCAAGAGTTTACAGCATTTTATAAGCACATCAAGTCAACTACAGATAGTCTGTCTGAATTTGAACAAAAAATGCAAACAAATGCCACTTCCAACAATGACATGCAAAAACTTGCGAAACGAGAACTTAAACGTCAGAGGGCTGAAGTCAACAAATTTTTCGATGAACTTGAGAGAAAGATGGATGATCAGATTCTTATGATGGAGAAAAGAAACAAAGATGCCCTAAAAGCAGCATCTGACACGCTGAAACCTATGAAAAAAGAGCTGGATCAAATAAAGAATGACATCGAGTCAAAGAAATCGGGACAAAATTGTGAGTTGTTTATTTCAATGAAAAAGAGCAAGGAGAAAATGAGGACTTTAGATGATCAATTTAACAACATGCAAGAGGAACTAACAATACAACATTATACACTGCTCCCATCAGAACAGATCCAGACTATGATGAGAACTGTGACAGAAATCTGCAAGATATCAACATCCATGATCACTACAGAGGTTAGCAAAACACCAGCAACCAGAACCACTCCAGAGGTTATCAAAACACCAGCAACCAGAACCACTACAGAGGTTGGCATAATACCAGCCACCAGAACCACTACAGAGGTCTGCACAGCCAGCCTTCAGGCAGTGATGGACATTAAAACTAGCAAAGACAAAGCAGAGCCTTCTATATCTGGACTCACCATAATGCATGGAAACTACTGTATTGTAGCAGACGAAATTAATAAAAGTATTAAGGTGGTTAACACAAAGAGTGAGCAAGTGACCTCAGAGATAGGCATTGAATCATGGACCATCTGGGGGCTGACACCAGTAAGTGATGATCAGGTTGCAGTATCAGTAACATTATCACTTGGTAAATACCAAATCCAGTTTTTCTCTGTATCAACATCAGGAGTCATAAGGAGTACCAACCCGGTGAATAATGTTAATCACTATTATACAGGCATGGTTCATTGTAAAGGTATCATTTATGGAGTTCCTGGTTCAAAAAACAAGATTGATGTCCTCAGTATGAAAGGGAAGATCATCAGAACAATCAACACAGATGACAAAGGTGCTGATCTGTTTGATTGTCTGGAAAGAATAGCTCTCAGTCCTAATGGACAAACAATTTATGTAACTGATAGTCTGAAGAACAGTGTTACCAGTTTGACATTGGATGGGAAAGTCAAGGCTATCTATACTGACCAGGACCTGAAGGATCCTTGGAGTATCACTGTGGACAAGCATGGCTATGTATATGTAAGTAGCCTTGATAAACGCAATATTCAGCAGCTTACTGCAGACCTCAACAAGGTTCAGGTTCTCATAGAAGATGTTTATGGGACTGAAATTACCTACTCGAGCACTGAACACAAACTTTACGTGAGTGACAAGGGCAAAATCAATGAGTATTCCTTAAATTACAAATAAACAGAGATCTGCAGAATACCAACAATCAGACACACTACAAAGGTCTGCAAAACACCACATATATGAACTAACTACTTGAATGTAAATAAATATGATATGAAGTTGTTGTGAAAAAGCTCTCAGAACCTAGGGAAGTTGATAAACCTTGCTATATGACAATATTGTTCGGCTGTAAACTTAAATAAGTTAAAATATTGTACTGTTTTTGCTTTTTGTATTTATTAATAGATACAAGTATTATTTTGACACTGCATTTTGCTATAAATTATTCAGATAATACATAATGCAGAGTCATTTTACCCCAGTGAATATGACATCATGATGTCACAAAATCAAACCCTAATAAAGCCATGTTGGATAAATGAAAATAATGTGAAACAAGAGCCAGTCGGAAACGACTGCAAGCTCTACTATTCGAAAAGTCAGAATTATTAAGCACATTGTAACTGGGCTTCATTTAAACTGGGGAGTGATTCAGGAGTTTATGACACCTCCAACAAACACACATGAACAACAGTTTCTTAATCCAAGTTAGGAAATCAATAAATTACACTTAATTTATTCTTGTAGATTTTTTTTAGGGTTTACACAACCCAATCCATAAACCCCTGATCCCACACCCATCAACCCACTATCTTTGCCCACCTATAGTGGTGTGGCGTGGTGTAGTACAGTATGGTATGCTGGTTGATGGTGTTGTCATTGTTGGTGTTGTTGTTGGTGGTGGTAGTGTTGTTGCTGGTGGTGGTGGTGGTGTTGGTTGTTAGTGTTGTTGTTGTTAATGTTGTTGTTGGAGATGGTGTTGATCTTGTTGGTGGTGGTGTTGGTGTTGCTGGTGTTGTAATAGTGTAGTAATAGTATAGTAATAGTATAGTATAGTACAGTATAGTATAGTATAGTAATAGTATAGTAATAGTATAGTAGTAGTATAGTACAGTATAGTAATAGTATAGTAATAGTATAGTATAGTATAGTATAGTATAGTATAGTATAGTATAGTATAGTATAGTATAGTATAGTATAGTATAGTATAGTATAGTATAGTATAGTATAGTATAGTATAGTATAGTATAGTATAGTATAGTATAGTATAGTATAGTATAGTATAGTATAGTATAGCATAGTGTAGTGTAGTAAAAGTAAAGTAATAGTATAGTAATAGTATAGTAATAGTATAGTAATAGTAATAGTATAGCATAGTATAGTTTAGTATAGTATAGTAATAGTATAGTAATAGTATAGTAATTGCATAGTAATAGTAATAGTATAGTAATAGTATAGTATAGTATAGTATAGTATAGTATAGTATAGTATAGTATAGTATAGTATAGTATAGTATAGTAAAAGTATAGTAAAAGTTAGTATAGTATAGTATAGTATAGTATAGTATAGTATAGTATAGTATAGTATAGTATAGTATAGTATAGTATAGTATAGTATAGTATAGTATAGTATAGTATAGTATAGTATAGTATAGTATAGTGTAGTATAGTATAGTATAGTATAGTATAGTAATAATATAGGAATAGTATAGTATAGTATAGTATAGTATAGTATAGTATAGTATAGTATAGTATAGTATAGTATAGTATAGTATAGTATAGTATAGTATAGTATGGTATGGTATGGTATGGTATGGTATGGTATGGTATGGTATGGTATGGTATGGTATGGTATGGTATGGTATGGTATGGTATGGTATGGTAAGGTATGGTATGGTATGGTAATTTAGTATAGTATAGTATAGTCTATGTCCCCACCCACCCCACAATTACTCAACACTTTCAACCAAAGTATGTTAAGTACATCTGTTTTAAACATTTTCTATAGCGTTACATATGAAAAACACTAACATTGAACCTTTAACAATTATTTATAAGTCTTAATTCTAATTTCAAGTGAAAAGGGCAAAAATCAAATATAAAAAAGCAAGGATGAGTTATGGGCCTTTGAAAATAAACCTGATGTAAGATAAAATAAAGGTATACAAAGTTTTAAACCTTAATTTTTAAGTCTAAAAAGGGCAGTAATTTGAAAAAAATCAAAGAGTTATGGTTCTTGGCATACATAGTCAGGGTCATGATGATGAATAAGTTTCAAAGCTATAGTACAAGAAGTATGAAAGTAACTAGCTTGCACGCAAACTTTAACCTGAAATTCTAAGTCAAGAAAGGGGCATAATTTGATTAAAAATGAAAGAAAAAGTTATGGTTCTTGGCATACATAGTCAAGGTCATAATGGTAAACAAGTGTCTTAAGTTTCAAAGCTATAGTACGAGAAGTATGAAAGTAACTATCTTGCACGCAAACTTTAACCTGAAATTCTAAGTCGAAAAAGTGCCATAATTTGATTAAAAATGAAAGAAAGAGTAATTATGGTTATTGGCACACATAGTCAGGGTCATGATGGTAAACAAGTGTCTTAAGTTTCAAAGCTATAGTACAAGAAGTATTTAAGTAACTACCTTGCAAACAAACTTTAACCTGAAATTCTCAGTCGAAAAAGGGCCATAATTCAAACAAAATGGAAATTAGAGTTATGGTTCTTGGCATACAAACTTGAATTATGATGATGAACAAGTGTTGAAAGTTTCAAAGCTGTAGTATAGGTAGTATGGAAGTTATGGGTTTGTACAGTAGCTTGCACGCAAACGTTAACCTGAAATTCTAAGTCGAAAAAGGGCCATAATTTGATTATCATGAAAGAAAGAGTTATGGTTCTTGGCATAAATAGTCAGGGTCATGATGGTAAACAAGTGTCTTAAGTTTCAAAGCTATAGTAAAAGAAGTATGAAAGTAACTAGCTTGCACGCAAACTTTAACCTGAAATTCTAAGTCGAAAAAGGGCCATCATTTGTACAAGATAAAAAATAGCGTTATGGTTCTTGGCAGACAAACTTGAATTATGATGATGAAGAAGTGTTGAAAGTTTCAAAGCTGTAGTATGAGTAGTATGGAAGTTATGGGTTTGTACAGTAGCTTGCACGCAAACTTTAACCTGAAATTCTAAGTCGAAAAAGGGGCATAATTTGATAAAAATGAAAGTTAGAGTTATGGTTCTTGGCATACACACTTGGGATATGATGATTAACAAGAGTTGAAAGTTTTAAAGCTGTAGTATAAGTAGTATTGAAGATATGAGTTTGTACAGTAGCTTGCACGCAAACTTTAACCTGAAATTCTAAGTCGAAAAAGGGCCATAATTTGATCAAAATGAAAGTTAGAGTTATGGTTCTTGGCATACACACACGGAACATGATGATGAACAAGTGTGCCAAGTTTTAAAGCTGTAGTATAGGTAGTTTTGAAGTTATGAGTTTGTACAGTAGCTTGCACGCAAACTTTAACCTGAAATTTTAAGTAAAAGAAGGGCCATAATTTGATCAAAATGAAATTTAGTTATGGTTCTTGGCGAACACACTCGGGACATGATGATGAACAAGTGTGCCAAGTTTAAAAGCTGTAGCTATAGTAGTTTTTAAGATAAAGGTAGGTTGCACGTAAACTTTAACCAAAGCGGAACGCCGACGGCGACGCCGATGCCGACGCCCAAGTGAGTACAATAGCTCGACATACTCTTCGAATAGTCGAGCTAAAAATGAACTAAGTTGTTTTTACGTCAGCACAAAAACTGTAATTAAAAAAAATATTATGCTATCCGATGTTTATCAGTTTTCCAGAATATATACAAACAAAGCATAACAGATTTGTCCTATTAACCTTTTAGTCTAAGAATTTTATCGCATGGGCAAACAGTTTAGATCCAGATCATCTGGCACATCTAGATAACATAATGAGTTTAAAACTGAACAGTTTAGATCCAGTTTAGATCCAGATCAACCAGCAGGGATGTTTAAGCTGATCTGGATTTTCACTTCTGGCACATGCAATGAAAGCATATCCATGGAGTAAAAGGTTAGAAGATATTACAGTGTTCTATAATATGCAGTACTAAAATAGACATCAGCTTTAAATATACAAGGAAATCTAAGTAGTGTTGATATCAGGTATGAGTGTATTCGGTCAAAGCACTAAGGCGATTCTGATTAAAGGGATACAACTCTCAAGAGCAAACATTAACATAGGCGTTTTCTACTCTAAAACGTGAAAAAAAAAGATCTGGTTGGGTTACAATAATCAGTACAAGCCAGCAGCTCAAATGACAGTGTTATCCCCATAATACCGGTAAACCTTGAAGAATAGGTGATTTGTATTATATACATGTCAGTGGCATAGCTACTATTAGGCCCTGTAGGCCTGGGCCTACAAGTTGGACAAGAAAGTGATATTTTCTAAAGTCTTAATATTACAATAGAGACTGGAGAGGGCATGGAAGCGGGTTCAAGCCGTTTGATCAAATTAAGTGTGTCTGGCGTTGATTTTCCTTCTTGGGGAAAATGATAATTTCCTTAGCACAGATGTAAATGCAGGCCTACCATCCAATTCTCTGTGTTGTAACACATTTTTTGTCACACAGTACATTTGTTTAGCATGTAAAATGATCACAGTTGACCCCCTTCATTATGACACAATCATTTGACAATATCACAGCGCTTTATTGTTAAATCACATTGATATCCATATGAAATGTTTACATCGGCAATTTGACGTAGTTCTAAGTCGGCAGCAAATTTTTCAAAATGTCAATCAAATTCATAGTTTAAAATTTTTGTTTTGATAATTTTCCTTAAAAATACTTTGGAACATACAGTTTTCTACTTTAATCTCCACTTTTATCCCTGCTTCTGAGCGGCTTCGCTCCCAAGACCCCCTTACCAAGGGTAACTGCCTTGGAACCCCTTGTATGGGCCTTCAACATGAAAACTAAACGGGTGTTCAGTTGAACACTTGTGTCGCCCTCTGGTACAATTTCGGAAGAAAAATGCAAGTACAGAAAGGGGCATAACTCCATCTTGACTGAAACAACTTGTCATCATCAAAGTAGAGTGTGTTGTCTTGAGCAATATAATTTGAAAAGTTGATGAAGGAATATTGAGAAATGGCAAAGTTAAAGCCAATATTAAGGTCTCGTGTCTAATCCAAGTATAAAAAGGGCCAAATTCCATCAAATGTAACCTTGACCTAAAGAATGTGGCATCATCATGAGGGTGTGGTCATAAACAATATAATTTGAAAGTTTCATGAAGAAATATTGAGAAATGACAAAGCTATAGCCAACATTAAGTTTTTGTGTCAAAATCCAAGTACACAAAGGGGCATACCTCATCCAAATGTGACCTTGACCTAAAGAATTTGGCATTATCATGAGCATGTTGTCATAAGCAATATAATTTGAAAGTTTCATGAAGAAATATAGAGAAATGACAAAGTTATAGCTAACGTTAAGTTTTTGAGTCAAAATCCAAGTACAAAAAGGGGCATTACTCATCCAAATGTGATCTTGACCTAAAGAATTTTGCATCATCATGAGCGTGTTGTCATAAGCAATATAATTTGAAAGTTTCATGAAGAAATACAGAGAAATGACAAAGTTATAGCCAATGTTAAATTTTCTTGTCAAAATCCAAGTACAGAAAGGGGCATAACTCAACCAAATGTGACCTAGACCGAAAGAATTTGGCATCATCATGAGCGTATTGTCATAAGCAATATAATTTGAAAGTTTCATGAAGAAATATTGAGAAATGGCAAAGTTATAGCCGACGTTAAGTTTTCGTGACAACAGACAGACAGACAGACAGACAGACAGACAGACAGACAGACAGACAGACAGACAGACAGACAGACAGACAGACAAAGCGATCCCTATGTATCGCCATTTCTTCGAAAGGGCAACACAAAAATGGCAAAGTTATAGCCAACATTATGTTTTCGTGACGGACGGACGGACAGACAGACAGACAGACAGACAGACAGACAGACAGACAGACAGACAGACAGACAGACAGACAGACAGACAGACAGACAGACAGACAGACAGACAGACAGACAGACAGACAGACAGACAGACAGACAGACAGACAGACAGACAGTTGGACAAAGCAATCCCTATGTACTGTATCACCATAAATAAACTTTAGGGCTGTTACTACAGTCATGTAGTTTTTAGCATAAGGTATGAAAATGGTTTCTCCAAAGCAACACCTCATCTTGATATATTTAAATTCTGTACCAACTGATTTTAACATTAAAAAATTTAAGTCTGTAAATGAGAGCCATGGGAGCAAAAGGAGAAAAAACACACATTTTTGACCATTTGAAGGGTCAGAATGAAGCATAAATAATATAACCTGTCTGATAAAAATCAACACTACTTTTAGATTAATTCAGATATCTTTTGAGCAGGAATCAAATTGGATGGTTCCAGATAAGAATGGATGGATGTTCAGGCTGACATGGATCTACACTGGTGGCACATGGATTATAAGTCATATTCATGCATCTGGAAGCTGAACTGAAGATGCCTTTACTGTTGAAATGAATGTACAAAACACACCTTTCATCAGAAAAATATGTCGCGTGCAGTGTCAACACTTTCCATGACCTTTTGAAACACTACCACCCTGGTAGTCCTACCACGGACGTTTGTAAAGATTTTTTTTTTATTCTGGATGACACAGGGTATTGGTCCCATAGGACCCCCTTGTTTGAGTCAGTCAATCATTATTATCCCATGAAGCCCTAAGCACAGCATCTGTCACAATTGCAGTCACAATATTATTGGGCTGACTAAAACTGATAAAAGAAGAGCCCATTACATTCATTAATGGGTACATGAATAATTCTTTGTGGTTGAACAGAAGCCTCATTGATATCCCCACATAAATATCTGGGTCTTCTCATTTTGCTATTGTTTTATTCATAATTCACATATAACCCTTTACTTCACAGCGTGTTGATCCAGATCAGTCAGCACATCTGAACCATCTAATCAGGAACTACATTCTTTGTTGTTTGATTGATTTGCTTATATCCAAGAAGAGAAAAAAGTTGATCAAGATCAGAAAGCACAGATGTGCCAGATGATCTTGAACTACACTGGTAGCATATAAAAGCCAAGTACTTCTTATGTATTGTTATTAAAATTGTGTTATCAAAAATTAACAATGAAAATAACAGAGGCCATTGGAAAGAAAGTATCAATATTTTTGGTAAAAACTCCCAAAATGTAATAATTCCCATAACTCCAGTAGATATGACTTTAATGCATGAACAAACAGTGAAGATCCAGATATATGTAGTAAAGGGTTAATATTATAATTTCAATACAAACCAGTCCTTAATATCACTGAACCAAATTTCAAAATTTTAATAAAATATCTAAACACTTTAATGATTTTATTCAGTATTGTGTAAAATGTAAAAATTTAAACTTTATTGTCATACAATACAACAGCCCTTCAGTAACTCTGAGATATAATTACAACTAACTTTCCCCAATTTACATTGGTAATTCATTGAAGTATAGATTTCTGCCTGTCCTAACATTTGAGACATAACCAAATGAAATACATAATTATATTTTATTACAAAATGGCCTCCAATATACTATCTTCATACAGCTTTAAAATCTTAAACATATTGTCTGGTCCTCAACGTCATTATTGACAAGGTGGATCATTTTGTGAAATGTATAATGGTAAAACGATAGGGCATTTTGTTTCTGCTAGTATTGGCATCAAGTTTAAAATAAACACAAGCTTACATTACATTTTGCAAATTTATAAAGACTGTCAATGGTATTCTAAAGTAAATATGTTATTGATAATGATATTTGAATTGTGTAAAACCAGGTTAAACTATCTGATTACGAGCCCTTCACTGTATACCTACCGTTGATAAGGAAGTAAAAATATAATAACAGTCATGATTTTAACCTTCAATTTGGCATCCATTTCTGTTGAAAAGGACATATTGTAAACATGTTCAGATTTAAAATATGAATTAACAAAACTGACATTACGTATGTACACTGGAAAATTGTTTACCAACTGGATTGGATTTTTTAAGAAAATAAAACTATAAAAAAAATGTTTAAAATCAGGTAAACATTTAAAATGGCGAAGTCAGAGGAATACAGTCGATCTGTGCTTGGAGCATCCGATGAAGTAAATGACATTTACTGTGAACCCTGTCATAGAGATGGGAATGTAGTGCTAGCTGAGGGCTACTGCAAGGACTGTCCTGACTATCTGTGTGCACAGTGTTACAAGAGTCATCGAAGAAACAGGGGTTTAGCAAACCATGTGCTACTTTACAAGAACTCAATGCCAACAGCTCCAATATCCATTAGAACAGTTTTGGATATCTGCAAGGAGAAATGCACCCTTCACTCCGATAAAGTGATAGAGCTCTTCTGTGAGACATGTGACAAACTTGGATGTACTATCTGCATCACACTTGATCACCGTCAATGCAAGGAAGTGAAACATATCCCTGACATTGTCAAAGACTTGAAAAATAGTCAAGAGTTTATTGCATTTCACGAATGTATCAAGTCCAAATCAGATGAACTGTCTGAATTTGAACAAAAAATACAAGCAAATGCCACTTCCAATAATGACATGCAAAAACTTGCGAAACAAGAACTTAACCGTCAGAGGGCTAAAGTCAACAAATTTTTCGATGAACTGGAGAGAAAGATCGATGATCAGATTCAAAAAATAGACAAAAGAAACAAAGATGCCCTAAAAGCAGCATCTGACACGCTGAAACCTATGAAGAAAGAGCTGGATCAAATAAAGAATGAGATTAGGGCAAATAAATTGGGACAAAATTGTGAGATGTTTATTTTAATGAAAAAGAGCAAGGAGAAAATAAGGACTTTAGACGATCAGTTTTACAAAGTTCAAGAGCAACTAACAATACAACATTATACACTGCTCCCATCAGAACAGATTAAGGCAATGATGAGATCTGTGACAGAGATCTGCACAATATTAACAGCCACAACCATTGCAGAAGTCAGCAGAATATCAACTGCAGGAACCACTTCAGAGGTTAGCAGAACACCAACAGCTACAACCACTTCAGAGGTTAGCAGAACACCAACAGCTACAACCACTACAGAGGTTAGCAGAACACCAACAGCGACAACCACTACAGAGGTTAGCAGAACACCAACAGCTACAACCACTTCAGAGGTTAGCAGAACACCAACAGCTACAACTACTTCAGAGGTTAGCAGAACACCAACAGCTACAACCACTTCAGAGGTTAGCAGAACACCAATAGCTACAACCACTTCAGAGGTTAGCAGAACACCAACAGCTACAACCACTTCAGAGGTTAGCAGAACACCAACAGCAACAGCTACAACCAATACAGAGGTTAGCAGAACACCAACAGCTACAACCACTTCAGATGTTAGCAGAACACCAACAGCTACAACCACTTCAGAGGTTAGCAGAACACCAACAGCTACAACCACTTCAGAGGTTAGCAGAACACCAACAGCTACAACCACTTCAGAGGTTAGCAGAACACCAACAGCTACAACCACTACAGAGGTTGGCAGAATACCAGCCACCAAAACCACTGCAGAGATCTGCAAAGCCAGTCTTCAGGCAGTGATTGACATTAAAACTAGCAAAGACAAAACAGAGCCTTCTATATCTGGACTCACCATAATGCATGGACACTACTGTGTTGTATCAGACAACGGTAATAAAAGTGTTAAAGTGGTTAACACAAAGAGTAAGCAAGTGACCTCAGAGATAGGAATTAAATCTGAGTTTGTCTGGGGGGTGACATCAGTAAGTGATGATAAGGTTGCTGTATCAGTATTTTTTATCAAATTTTAAATGCCAAATGCAGTTTTTCTCTGTATCAAAATCTGGAGTCATAAGGACTACCAGTCAGGTGAATAATGTTAATGACTTTTATATAGACATGGTTCATTGTAAAGGCAACATTTATGGAGTTTCTAGAACCAGGATTGATATCCTCAGTATAGCAGGGAAGATCATTAGAACAATCAAAACAGATGACAAATGTGCTGATCAGTTAGGTGATCTGCAAGGAATAGCTCTGAGTCCTGATGGACAAACAATTTATGTAACGGATGCTCTAAAGCACAGTGTTACCAGTTTAACATTGGATATGAAAGTCAAGGCCATCTTTACTGACCAGGACCTGAAGGATCCACGTGGTATCACTGTAAACAAGCATGGCTATGTATATGTAAGAAGCCTTGGTACACGCAATATTCAGCAGTTTACAGCAGACCTCAAAAAGGTCCAGGTTATCATAGAAGATGTTGATGGGACTAAAATTACCTACTCGAGCACTGAGAACAAACTTTATGTGAGTGACAAGGGCAACACCAATGAATATTCCTTAAATTTTAAATAAACAAACTACCCATTATACCAAGTTGTAGTGAGAAAGTTCTCAGAACCTTAGAAAGTTGCTAAACCTCCTGCTATAATATGACATAATTGGTCAGCTATTAACTAATAATTAGTTAAAATATTGTTCTGTTTATGCTTTTTGAATTTATTAATAGATAAAACTCCTGTGTTTATTTAAATCATATGACACAGATGTGCCAGATAATCTGGTTCTAAACAATTTTGCCCATGCGATAAAGTCATATAATTATGGAGTAAAATGTTAATATGAAAACTCATAAACATTAGATAGCACTATATTTTATTTAATTGCTTAAGGGACTGATGTACTGTAAATAACAATTGTTAGTCTGACATCATGTATTTTGGCTTAATTTTAACAAGTTTACTGTTCGTCAACCAGTTTCAGTTATGAATCAGTTCCGGTTAACTTATATATTTCCTATTCCATGTTAGAAATATTTCAGTACAGACGGAATAAAAAGCATTTTAACTGAACATTTACGAACTTAAACCTTTTATTTATTGTTTACTTTCGGTTAAGCTCCGCATCAACAAAAGACTACTGCAGACACTCGTGTCCAAAAGTTTTAAACGCGGAGATGTTAAGCAGGACATCCATCACAAAAAACAAACTTTATTGGCTCGGCAAAGAACTGGTGTGATTAGCAATGTTGTGTTATATCTATGCTCTATCAACACAAGAAAGATCGAGTTCATAAATTAAATGGCATTTAATGATAAATCATGTGCACTGCTATACCTGAAGACCCAGAAATGGAACATGTGATGTCATGAATACTTAATTGCTTTTGCTGATACTGTAAAAAATACAAAAAATAAATTATAGCACAAGACTAAGTGTGTTATATTATTTATTTCTCATTAAGAGTTATTTGGAACCCTTTGACTGACAAAAAATTTGTAAAAATGATGAGGCTCTTCAAAGCCAGTATACAGATGTCAAATAAGTCAGTCAAACTTCACTCCGAGACATGTCTACCAAATTTTAACCAGATCAGATTGAATTCACTGGAACTTTTTTTTAAATAAGTCTATAAATAAAATTTGTTACACGTAAAAAGTAAATAAATGCAGATAGTAAAATAAACTCAGCCCCTTTTAAGTAAGATATTTTGCTTATTTTCAAACAACAAAAAAAGTTATGATTAATGCTTTTAGTATATTTTTATCAACGAATATATGAATGAACCGGAACTCGTTGACAAACTCTACAGGATCAAAACAATACTTTTATTAAACATGGTCTAAATCACTTAATACGTTTAAAACTGAACAGTTTAGAACCAGATCAGAGAGCAGGGATGTTAAAGCTGATCTATATTTACACAGTTGGCCCACGTTATTAAAAAAATATTAATAGATTAAAGGGTTAAAAGAAATTACAGTATTCTATAATACATAGTACTACAGTACACATCACAATTAAATATATATATACAAGGAAATGTAAGTAGTGGTGATATCAGGTAAAAGTGTATTCCGTCATAGCACTAAAGGCAATTCTTATTAAAGGGATACAACTCTCGAGAGCCATCATTTAAATCAGCATTTTCTACTCTTAAAAGTGAAAAACCAGATCTGGTTGGGTTACAAAAATCAGTACAAGCCGGCAGCTAAAATGAAAGTCTTATCCCCATAATACCGGTAAACCTTGAATCATAGGTCATTTGCATTATATACATGTCAGTGGCATAGCCATTATGCCCTGTAGGACTGGGCCTACAAGTTGGACAAGAAAGTGATAGTTTCTAAAGTCTTAATATTACAATAAAGACAGGGGAGAGGATGGTAGCGGGTTTAAGCCGTTTGATCAAATCAAGTGTGTTTGCCTTCTTGGGGAAATGATTATTTCCTTAGCACAGATGTAAATGCAGGCCTAACATCCAATTCTCTGTGTTGTAACACTTAATTTGTCACACAGTATAGCATGTAAAATGATTACAGTTGACCCCCTTCATTATGACAACAATTCATTTGACAATATCACAGCGCTTTATTGTTAAATCACATTAATATCTGTATGAAATGTTTACATCCGCAATTTGATGTTCTAAGCCGGCAGCAAGTTTTTCAAAATGTCAATCAAATTCATAGTTTAAAATTTTTGTTTTGATAATTTTCCTTGAAAATACTTTGGAACATACAGTTTTCTATTTTAATCTCCACTTTTATCCCTGCTTCTGAGCGGCTTTGTCCCCAAGACCCCCTTACCAAGGGTAACTGCCTTGGAACCCCTTGTATGGGCCTTCAACATGAAAACTAGACGGGTGTTCAGTTGAACACTTGTGTCGCCCTCTGGTACAATTTCGGAAGAAAAATGCAAGTACAGAAAGGAGCATAACTTCATCTTGACTGAAACAACTTGTCATCACCAAAGTAGAGTGTGTTGTCTTGAGCAATATAATTTGAAAAGTTGATGAAGGACTGAGAAATGGCAAAGTTAAAGCCAACATTAAGTTTTCTTGTCAAAATCCAAGTACAAAAAGGGCAAAAACTCCATCAAACGTGACCTTGACCTAAAGAATTTAGCACCATCATGAGAGTGTTGTCATAAGCAATTTAATTTGAAAGTGTTTTATGAAGAAATATAGAGAAATGGAAAAGTTATAGCCAACCTTAAGTTTTTATGTCAAAATATAAGTACACAAAGGGGCATAACTCAACAAAATGTGATCTTGACCTAAAGAATTTGGCATCATCGTGAGCATGTCGTAATAAGCAATATAATTTGAAAGTTTCATGAAGAAATATTGAGAAAAGACAAAGTAATAGCCAACATTAAGTTTTTGTGTCAAAATCCAAGTACACAAAGGGACATACCTTATCCAAATGTGACCTTGACCTAAAGAATTTGGCATCATAATGATCGTGTTGTCATAAGCAATATAATCTGAAAGTTTCATGAAGAAATATAGAGAAATGACAAAGTTATAGCCAACATTAAGTTTTCTTGTCAAAATCCAAGTACAAAAAGGGGCAAAACTCAAACAAATGTGACCTAGACCTAAAGAATTTGGCATCATTATGAGCGTGTTGTCATAAGCAATATAATTTGAAAGTTTCATGAAGAAATATTGAGAAATGGCAAAGTTGTAGCCAACGTTAAGTTTTCGTGACGGACAGACAGACACACAGACAGACAGACAGACAGACCGATCCCTAATTATCGCCTTTTCTTCGAAAGGGCGACACAAAAATGTCAAAGTTATAGCCAACTTTATGTTTTCATGACGGACGGACAGACAGACGGACAGACAGTTGGACAAACCGATCCCTTTGTATCACCATTTCTTCGAAAGGGCGACACAATAAACTTTAGGGCCGTTACTCCAGTCAAGTAGTTTTTAGCATAAGATTTGAAAATGGTTTCTCCGTAGCAACACCTCATCTTGATATATTTAAATTCTGCACCAACTGATTTCAACATTATAAAACCTGTAAATGAGAGCCATGAGAGCAAAAGGAGAAAAAACACACATACTTTTAACCATTTGATGGGTAAGAATGAAGCATAAAGAATATAACCTGTCTGATAAAAATCTACACTACTTTTAGATTCATTCAGATATCTTGTGAGCAGGAATCAAATTGGATGGTTCCAGATAAGAATGGATGGATGTGCAGGCTGACATTGGATCTACACTGGTGGCACATGGATTATAAGTCACATTCATGCATCTGGAAGCTGACCTGAAGATGCCTTTACTGTGGAAATAATTGTACGAAACACACCTATCATCAGAAAAATATGTTGCATGCAGTGTCAACACTTTCCATGACCTTTTGAAACATTACCACCCTGGCTAATCTGGTAAGCTTCGCGAACGGCACTACACCGTGATCATTGCATATGCAACGCTTTTAACTTGCATAAAAGTTAAATGTCAATGTAGGAGATTTTGTAGGGTAAGGTAAAAAATAACAGGTTTTGGTAAGATTTTTAAATAATACTCAAACCAATAGGCCTGAATGGCTGTCAAGTCATGACACTTTATGATTCTAGTCTCCCCTGTGTCCAGAATATAGTAGCTCAATCGTTATTTAAGGAATAAATTTCGTGTTTGATAAGTTCATCGAGTCGTGAACGTCATTATGGCTGGTTAAAGTGTGTGGAGTCCGAAGGACTCCACGCGTGCTTTAACCAGCCCTAATGACGTTCAAGACTCGATGAACTTATCAAACACGAAATGTATTTCTTATATTTACACCTCATTTTATCATTTTGTTTCTAAATTTAATATAAAATATATACTTTTTTTACTAATTTCGAAATGTTGTTTAAAACATTTCTTACCCCGGGTTTGGCATTTGGACTGGTCCGCCTATTTACTCAAATAAAAAAAATCATACTACGACCAAAAATAGTTCCATGTTTATTGAACACATTCATCCGTTTTTTCAAACATTTATATACAGAAAAACCTAATATTTCACAACAAACATCTAATTTGTATCACAGCAAGTACTATCTATGCGAGTAAATGATAGTCTAAGTAAAAACCGTTATTTTGGCGGGAAGTTAGAAAGGACTAATGCGTTAAATTTTCAACCAATGATAATTCTAGAAAATGGAACGGTACGAGTTTACATCCGACCCTGACTGAATCGGATTTTTGGTGGCCATTTTCTTTCTCGCTTAAAACATAAAAACGGGGGTTCGGGGGCGGTAGCACGAAACAGGAACACGAAACGAAAGAAACAACTGGATTTGATGTCATATAAGTAAACTTGTTTACTTCCGGTTTGAGGGGTATACAGCAACTAAAAATAAAAGTAATCTAAAAATAGCAACATTCCAGGAAGAGCTATCTAAAATTAGCAACAATTATAAAAATAGCGGGGATTTCATGACGTCAACAGGGCATTCCTTTACCAGGATAGATTGCGGTGTTACCGGTATGAGTTTACTTCCGACCCTGAATGTTGCGCGGTGATAAGGCTAACGGTGTTCATTGAAGATTGAACTTCACTCGTCCGGTAAAGGATATTGAAGCAGTGGAAATAAAGGTGTAAATATTATCCCATGAAGCACTAAGAACAGCATCTGTCATAATTGCAGTCACAATATTATTGGGCTGACTAAAACTGATAAAAGGAGAGCCCATTACATTTATTAATGGCTACAAGAATAATGCTTTGTGGCTGCACAGAAGCACCATTGATATCCCCACAGAAGTTTTAGGGTCTACACATTTTGCTATTGTTTTATTCATAATTCACATATAACCCTTTACTTCACAATGTGTAGATCCAGATCAGCCAGCACATCAGAGCCATCTGATCAGGATCTACACTCTTTGTTGTTAGATTGATTTGGTTATATCCAAGAAGGTAACAGTGTAGATCCAGATCAGTCAGCACATCTGAACCATCTGATCAGGATCTATATTCTTTGCTGTTAGATTGATTTGCTTATTTTCAAGAAGGTAACAGTGTTGATCCAGATCAGAAAGCACAGATGTGCCAGATGATCTTGAACTACACTGGTAGCATATAAAAGCCAAGTACTTCTTATATATTGTTATTTAAAAATTGTGTTATCAAAAATTAACAATGAAAATAATAGAGGCCATTGGAAAGAGTCAATATGTTTTGCAAAAACCCCAAAATGTAATAATTCACATTTTTTATCCCATAACTCCAGGTGATATGACTTTAATGCATGAACAAACATTGAAGATCCAGATATATGTAGTAAAGGGTTAATATCATAATTTCAATAAAAACCAGTCCTTAATATCACTGAACCAAATTTCAACATTTTACCAAAATATCTAAACACTTTAATGATTTAATTCAGTATTGTGTGAAATGTAAAAATTTAAACTTTATTGTCATACAATACAACAGCCTTTCAGTAACTCTGAGATATAATTACAACTACCTTTCCCCAATTTACACTCAGTCTGGTAAATCGTTGAAGTACAGATTTCTGCCTGCCCTAACATTTGAGACATAACCAAAATGAAATACATAATTATATTTTATTACAAAATGGTCTCCAATATACTATCTTTACACAGCTTTAAACATGTTAAAATCTTTAACATAATGTCTGGTCCTCAAAGTCTTTATTGACAGGTGGATCATTTTGTGAAATCATGTATAACGGTAAAACAATAGGGCATTTTGTTTCTGCTAGTATTGGCATCACGTTTAAAATAAACACAAGCTTACATTTCATTTTGCAAATTTATAAAGACTGTCAATGGTATTCTAAAGTAAATATTTTATCGATAATGATATTTGAATTGTGTAAAACTAGGTTAAACTATCTGATAACCAGCCCTTCACTGTATACCTACCGTTGATAAGGAAGTAAAAATATAATAAGGGTCGTGATTTTAACCTACAATTTGGCGTCCATTTGTGTAGGAACGGGCATATTGTAAACATGTTCAGATTTCCAATATGAATAAACAAAATTGACATTACGTATGTACACTGGGAAAATGTTTACCAACTGGATTGGATTTTTAAAGAAAATAAAACAATACAAAACGTTTCAAATCAGGTAAATATTTAAAATGGCGAAGTCAGGGCAATACAGTCGATCTGTGCTTGGAGCATCTGATGAAGTAAAGGACAGTTACTGTGAACCTTGTCATAGAGATGGGAATGTAGTGCTAGCTGAGGGTTACTGCAAGGACTGTCCTGACTATCTGTGTGCACAGTGTTACAAGAGTCATCGAAGAAACAGGGGTTTAGCAAACCATGTGCTACTTGACAAGGACTCAATGCCGACAGCTCCAGGATCCACTAGAACAGTTTTGGACATCTGTAAGCAGAAGTGCACCATTCACACCGATAAAGTGATAGAACTCTTCTGTGAGACATGTGACAAACTTGGATGCACTATCTGCATCACGCTTGATCACCGTCAGTGTAGGAACGTGAAACATATCCCTGACATTGTCAAAGACTTGAAAAATAGTCAAGAGTTTACAGCATTTTATGAGCACATCAAGTCCACTACAGATAATCTGTCTGAATTTGAACAAAAAATACAAGCAAATGCCACTTCCAACAATGAAATGCAAAAAGTTGCGAAACAAGAACTTGGACGACAGAGGGCTGAAGTCAACAAATTTTTCGATGAACTGGAGAGAAAGATGGATGATCAGATTCTAACAATAGAGAAAAGAAACAAAGATGCCCTGAAAGCAACTTCTGACATGCTGAAACCTATGAAAAAAGAGCTGGATCAAATAAAGAATGACACTGAGTCAAAGAAATCGGGACAAAATTGTGAGTTGTTTATTTCAATGAAAAAGAGCAAGGAGAAAATAAGGAGTTTGGATGATCAATTGAACATGCAAGGGGAACTAACAATACAACATTATACACTACTCCCATCAGAACAGATCCAGGCTATGATGAGAACTGTTACAGAGATCTGCAGAATATCAACAGCCACAACCACAAAAGATGTTGGCAGAACACCAACTGCCAGAACCAATACAGAGGTTGGCAGAACACCAGCAACCAGAACCACTGCAGATGTCTGCACAGCCAGCCTTCAGGCAGTGATTGACATTAAAACTAGCAAAGACAAAAAAGAGCCTTTTATATATGGACTCACCATAATGCATGGACACTACTGTGTTGTATCAGACCAGGGTAATAACAGTATTAAGGTGGTTGGCACAAAAAATAAGCAAGTGACGTCAGAGATAGGCATTGAATCACAGCACATCTGGGGGGTGACATCAGTAAGTGATGATCAGGTTGTTGTATCAGTAACATTATCAGCTAGTAAATACTAAATCCAGTTTTTCGCTGTATCAACATCTGGAGTCATAAGGAGTATAAACCAGGTAATTAATGTTAATGACTTTTATCCAGGCATGGTTCATTGTAAAGGTAACATTTATGGAGTTTATCGAACTAAGATTGATATCCTCAGTATGAAAGGGAAGATCATCAGAACAATCAATACAAATGACAAAGGGGCTGATCGGTTTGGTTCTCTGCAAAGAATTGCTTTGAGTCCTGACGGACAAACAATTTATGTAACTGATAGTCTGAAGCACAGTGTTACCAGTTTGACATTGGACGGGAAAGACAAGGCTATCTATACTGACAAGGACCTGAAGGATCCTTGGGGTATCACTGTGGACAATCATGGCTATGTTTATGTAAGAAGCCTTGGTACACGCAACATTCAGCAGCTTACTGCAGACCTCAACAAGGTTAAGGTTCTCATAGAAGATGTTGATGGGACTAACATTACCTACTCGAGCACTGAGAACAAACTTTACGTGAGTGTCAAGAGCAAAATCAATGAGTATTCCTTAAATTACAAATAAACAGAGATCTGCAGAATACCAACAATCAGACACACTACAAAGGTCTGAAAAACACCAAATAAATGAACTAACTACTTGTAGAAAAATATTATATCAAGTTGTTATGAAAAAGGTCTCAGAACCTAGGGAAGTTGATGAACCTTGCTATATGACAATATTGTTTGGCTGTAAACTAATAAGTTAGAAGATTGTACTGTTTTTGCTTTTTGTATTTATTAATAGATAAAAGTATTATTTTGACACTGCATTCTTGCTAAAATAAATTCATAATCAGATAATACATAATGCAGACTCATTTTACCCCAGTGAATATGACATCATGATGTCACTAAATCAAACTCTAATGAAGCTCGGTGGGCAAAAACATGTTGGATAAATGAAAATAATGTGAAAAAATGAAAGTTGTTTTTACATCAGCACAAATACTGTAATTAAAATAAAATATTATGCTATCCAATGTTTATCAGTTTTCCTGAATATATACAAACAAAGCATAACAGATTTGTCCTATTAACCTTTTAGTCCAAGACTTTTATCACATGGGCAAACAGTTTAGATCCAGATCATCTGGCACATCTATGTCATCTGATCTGGATCTACACTGTTTACAACATGGATAAAATAACCTAATGAGTTTAAAACTGAACAGTTTAGATCCAGTTTAGATCCAGATCGGCCAGCAGGGATGTTTAAGCATAATCTGGATTTACACAGTTGGCACATGCAATGGAAGCATATCCATGGAGTAAAAGGTTAGAAGATATTACAGTATTCTATAATACATAGAACTACAACAGACATCACATTTAAATATACAAAGAAATTTTAGTAGTCTTGATATCAGGTAAAAGTGTATTCAGTGAAAGCACTAAGGCAATTCTGATAAAAGGGATACAACTCTCAAGATCAAACATTAACATAGGCGTTTTCTGCTCTAAAAAGTGAAAAAAAGATCTGGTTGGGTTACAATAATCAGTACAAGCCAGCAGCTCAAATGACAGTGTTATCCCCATAATACCGGTAAACCTTGAAGAATAGGTGATTTGTATTATATACATGTCAGTGGGATAGCTACTATTAGGCCCTGTAGGCCTGGGCCTACAAGTTGGACAAGAAAATGATATTTTCTAAAGTCTTAATATTACAATAAAGACAGGAGAGGGCATGGAAGCGGGTTCAAGCCGTTTGATCAAATCAAGTGTGTCTGGCGTTGATTTTCCTTCTTGGGGAAAATGATAATTTCCTTGGGACAGATGTAAATGCAGGCCTACCATCCAATTCTCTGTGTTGTAACACTTTATTTGTTACACAGTATAGCATGTAAAATGATCACAGTTGACAACCTTCATTATGACACAATCATTTGACAATATCACAGCGCTTTATCGTTAAATCACATTAATATCCGTATGAAATGTTTACATCGGCAATTTGACGTAGTTCTAAGCCGACAGCAAGTTTTTCAAAATGTCAATCAAATTCATAGTTTAAAATTTTTGTTTTGATAATTTTCCTTGAAAATACTCGGAACATACAGTTTTCTATTTTAATCTCCACTTTTATCCCTGCTTCTGAGCGGCTTCGCTTCCAAGACCCCTTAACAAGGGTAACTGCCTTGAAACCGCATGTATAGGCCTTCAACATTAAAACTAGACGGCTGTTCAGTTGAACACTTGTGTCGCCCTCTGGTACAATTTCGGAAGAAAAATGCAAGTACAGAAAGGAGCATAACTCCATCTTGACTGAAACAACTTGTCATCATCAAAGTAGAGTGTGTTGTCTTGAGCAATATAATTTGAAAAGTTGATGAAGAAATATTGAGAAATGGCAAAGTTAAAGCCAACTTTAAGTTTTCGTGTCAGAATCCATGTAAAAAATGGCCAAAACTCCATCAAATGTGACCTTGACCTAAAGAATTTGGCATCATCATGAGGGTGTTGTCATAAGCAATTTAATTTGAAAGTGTTTCATTAAGAAAAATTGAGAAATGGAAAAGTTATAGCCAACGTTAAGTTTTCATGTCAAAATATAAGTACACAAAGGGGCATAACTCAACCAAATGTGACCTTGACTTAAAGAATTTGGCATCATCGTGAGAATGTTGTCATAAGCAATATAATTTGAAAGTTTGATGAAGAAATATTGAGAAATGACAAAGTTATAGCAAATGTTAAGTTTTCGTGTTAAAATCCAAGTACAAAAAGGGGCATAACTCATTCAAATGTGACCTTAACTTAAAGAATTTGGCATCATCGTGAGCGTGTTGTCAAAAGCAATTTAATTTGAAAGTTTCATGAAGAAATATTGAGAAATGGCAAAGTTATAGCCAACGTTAAGTTTTCGTGACGGACAGACAGACAGGCAGACAGACAAAGTGATCCCTATGTATTGACATTTCTTCGAATGGGCGACACAAAAATGGCAAAGTTATAGCCAACATCATGTTTTTGTGATGGACGGACGGACGGACAAAGCGATCCCTATGTATCACCATTTCTTCGAAAGGGCGACACAATAAACTTTAGGGCCGTCATGTAGTTTTTAGCATTAGGTTTGAAAATGGTTTCTCCATAGCAACACCTCATGTTGATATATTTAAATTCTGCACCAACTGATTTCAACATTATAAAGTTAAGGCCTGTTTAAATGAGAGCCATGAGAGCAAAAGGAGAAAAAAAAACCACACATGTTTGACAATTTGAAGGGTCAGAATGAAGCATAAATAATAATACTTGTAAAAGAAGATAGTGAACGATATTATTTTTAAATAAAGATTTCTGTAACAGGTTCAAACATACATTTTGTCATACGCACTGGAATAACACTATGTATTTTTCTGTAAGTACCAGTTAATCCTGGCAATAAGGAAATTTTAATGCGATTTGTGCGTGCCGCGATGTTGACATCATATTACTTGAAATGACGTTTGCCGAATTTGGCCCAAAAGTCTCAGAGAGTGCCACATATAACCTGTCTGATAAAAATCTACACTACTTTTAGATTCATTCAGAAATCTTTTGAGCAGGAATCAACTTTGATGGTTCCAGATAAGAATGGATGGATGTGCAGGCTGACATGGATCTACACTGGTGGCACATGGATTATAAGTCATATTCATGCATCTGGAAGATGCCTTTACTGTGGAAATGAATGTACGAAACACACCTATCATCAGAAAAATATGTTGCGTGCAGTGTCAACACTTTCCATGACCTTTTGAAACACTACCACCCTGGCTAACCTGGTAAGCTTTGCGAACGGCACTACACCGCGATCATGGCATATGCAACGCTTTTAACTGCATAACCGGTGTCAATGTAGGAGATTTTGTGGGGTAAGGTAAGAAAATCGCAGTTTTTGGTAAGATTTTTAAATAATACTAAAACCAATAGGCCTGTATGACTGTCAAATCATGACACTTTATGATTCTATTCTCCTCTGTGTCCAGAATATAGTAGTTTGCTCAATCATTATATCATTATTATCCCATGAAGCACTAAGAACAGCATCTGTCATAATTGCAGTCACAATATTATTGGGCTGACTAAAACTGATAAAAGGAGAGCCCATTACATGTATTAATGGCTACATGAATAATACTTTGTGGCTGCACAGAAGCCCCATTGATATCCCCACAGAAGTTTTAGGGTCTACACATTTTGCTATTGTTTTATTCATAATTCACATATATCCCTTTACTTCACAGTGTGTAGATCCAGATCAGTCAACACATCTGAACCTCTGATCAGGATATATATTCTTTGTTGTAGATTGATTTGCTTATATCCAAGAAGGGAACAGTGTAGATCCAGATAAGACAGCACAGATGTGCCAGATGATCTTGAACTACACATACACTGGTAGCATATAAAAGCCAAGTATATATTGTATATTGTTATTAAAGTATATATTATATATTGTAATTAAAATTGTGTTATCAAAAATTAACAATGAAATTAACAGTGTCAATATTTTTTTGCAAAACCCCCAAAATGTAATAATTCACATTTTTTATCCCATAACTCCAGGTTATTTGGCTTTAATGCATGAACAAACATTGAAGATCCAGATAAATGTACTAGGGTTAATATTATAATTTCAATACTAGAATGTTGTGTTCCGCGGAACACATGTGTCGCCTGCTTGGAAAACGTTGAAATGTGGGCCTATGTTTAATCATATATAATAAAAATATTTTATTGAAGTTGATTTCAATACTACACAACAGAACAAATGTGTCATGTAAATTACATTTAAAAGGGGAATAACTAAAATAATGGTGAAACCTGAGTTATCATTTTCAAAAAATTGTTTTGTAAATGCAGATGAGTTATTCAAAGTATTAAGTGAATTAATTGAAGAAGTAATTTCCATTTTACAGGCAACACTAAGTTTCGTGTTAAAGTTGCATTTGAAAGGGATATTACTCATAAAATATTGAAACTGGAGTTATCATTCTTGTCATCACAGATGGCATTGTTAGTGCTGATGATATATTCCAAGTACGAAGTGAATAGGACAAGTACTTTCAAAGTTATAGGCAACATTAAGTTTCATGTTAAAGTTGCATTTGAAAGGAGCATAACTAAAAAAATATTGAAAGTGGAGCTATCATTCTTGTCGTCACAGATGGCACTGTTCATGCTGATGATATATTCCAAGTATGAAGTGAATAGGACAAGTACTTTCAAAGTTATAGGCAACATTAAGTTTCAGGTTAAAGTTGCATTTGAAAGGGGCATAACTCAAAAAATATTGAAACTGGAGTTATCATTCTTGTCGGCACAGATGGCATTGTTCGTGCTGATGATATATTTCAAGTAGGAAGTGAATAGGACAAGTACTTTCAAAGTTATAGGCAACATTAAGTTTCAGGTTAAAGTTGCATTTGAAAGGGGCATAACTCAAAAAATATTGAAACTGGAGTTATCATTCTTGTCGTCACAGATGGCACTGTTCATGCTGATGATATATTCCAAGTATGAAGTGAATAGGACAAGTACTTCAAAGTTATAGGCAACATTAAGTTTCAGGTTAAAGTTGCATTTGAAAGGGGCATAACTCAAAAAATATTGAAAGTGGAGTTATCATTCTTGTCGTCACAGATGGCATTGTTCGTGCTGATGATATATTTCAAGTATGAAGTGAATAGGACAAGTACTTTCAAAGTTATAGGCAACATTAAGTTTCAAGTTAAAGTTGCATTTGAAAGGGGCATAACTCAAAAAATATTGAAAGTGGAGTTATCATACTTGTCGTCACAGATGGCATTGTTCGTGCTGATGATATATTCCAAGTATGAAGTGAATAGGACAAGTACTTGCAACATTAAGTTTCAGGTTAAAGTTGGGGGACTACCGGACGCCGCCGCCACCGACGACGACGACGACACCGACGCCGCCGGACAATAGGATCACTATGTGACTACCTGCTATCGTAGGCGACACAAAAAACCAGTCCTTAATATCACTGAACAAAAATTCAATATTTTACCAAAATATCTAAACACTTAAATTAATGATTTAATTCAGTATTGTGTGAAATGTAAAAAATAAACTTTATTTTCATACAATACAACAGCCTTTCAGTAACTCTGAGATATAATTAGAACTGCCAATTCACACTGGTAAATGGTTGAAGTATAGATTTCTGCCTGTCCTAACATAATGAGACATTACATTTGAGACATAACCAAATGAAATACATAATTATATTTTATTACAAAATGGTCTCCAATATACTATCTTTATACAGCTTTAAAATCTTTAACATAATGTCTGGTCCTCAAAGTCATTATTGACAAGGTGGATCATTTTGTGAAATGTATAACGGTAAAACGATAGGGCATTTTGTTTCTGCTAGTATTGGCATCAAGTTTAAAATAAACACAAGCTTACATTACATTTTGCAAATTTATAAAGACCGTAAATGGTATTCTAAAGTAAATATTTTATCGATAATGATATTTGAATTGTGTAAAACCAGGTTAAACTATCTGATTACGAGCCCTTCACTGTATAGCTACTGTTGATAAGGAAGTAAACATATAATAACAGTCATGATTTTAACCTTCAATTTGGCGTCCATTAGTGTTGAAATGGACATATTGTAAACATGTTCAGATTTAAAATATGAATAAACAAAATTGACATTACGTAAGTACACTGGAAAAAATGTTTACCAACTGGATTGGATTTTTTAAGAAAATAAAATAAGACATACTTGCAAATCAGGTAAACATTTAAAATGGCGAAATCAGCTCAATACAGTCGTTCTGTGCTTGGAGCATCTGATGAAGTAAAGGACATTTACTGTGAACCTTGTCATAGAGATGGGACTGTAGCGATAGCTGAAGGTTACTGTAAAGACTGTCCTGACTATCTGTGTGCACAGTGTTACAAGAGTCATCGAAGAAACAGGGGTTTGGCAAATCATGTGCTACTAGACAAGAACTTAATGCCGACAGCTCCAGGATCCATTAGAACAGTTTTGGATATCTGCAAGGAGAAATGCACCATTCACTCCGATAAAGTGATAGAACTCTTCTGTGAAACATGTGACAAACTTGGATGTACTATCTGCATCACACTTGATCACCGTCAGTGTAGGAATGTGAAACATATCCCTGACATTGTCAAAGACTTGAAAAATAATCAAGAGTTCACAGCATTTTATGAGCACATCAAGTCAACTACAGATAATCTATCTGAATTTGAACAAAAAATACAAGCAAATACAACTTCCAACAATGAAATGCAAAAAATTGCAAAACAAGAATTTAAACATCAGAGGACTATAGTCAACAAATTTTTTGATGAACTAGAGAGAAAGATGGATGATCAGATTCTAACCATAGAGAGAAAGAACAAAGATGCCCTAAAAGCAGCATCTGACATGCTGAAACCTATGAAAAAAGAGCTAGATCAAATAAAGAATGACACTGAGTCAAAGAAATCGGGACAAAATTGTGAGTTGTTTATTTCAATGAAAAAGAGCAAGGAGAAAATGAGGACTTTAGATGATCAATTTAACAACATGCAAGAGGAACTAACAATACAACATTATACACTGCTCCCATCAGAACAGATCCAGACTATGATGAGAACTGTGACAGAAATCTGCAAGATATCAACATCCATGATCACTACAGAGGTTAGCAAAACACCAGCAACCAGAACCACTACAGAGGTTGGCAGAATACCAACCACCAGAACCACTACAGAGGTTAGCAAAACACCAGCAACCAGAACCACTACAGAGGTTAGCAAAACACCAGCAACCAGAACCACTGCAGAGATCTGCACAGCCAGCCTTAAGGCAGTGATGGACATTAAAACTAACAAAGACAAAACAGAGCCTTCTATATCTGGACTCACCATAATGCATGGAAACTACTGTGTTGTATCAGACCACGGTAATACAAGTATTAAGGTGGTTGACACAAAGAGTAAGCAAGTGATCTCGGAGATAGGCATTGAATCAGAGTACATCTGGGGGGTGACATCAGTAAGTGATGATCAGGTTGTTGTATCAGTATCATTATCAACTGGTAAAGACCAAATGCAGTTTTTCTCTGTATCAACATCTGGAGTTATTAGGAGTACCAACCAGGTGATTAATGTTGATAACTATTATCCAGGCATGGTTCATTGTAAAGGTAACATTTATGGAGTTGGTGGTAAAAACAACAAGATTGAAACCCTCAGTATGAAAGGGAAGATCATCAGAACAATCAAAACAGATGACAAAGGTGCAAATCTGTTGGGTGATCTGCAACGAATAGCTCTGAGTCCTGATGGACAAACAATTTATGTAAGTGATGATCAGAAGAACAGTGTTACCAGTTTGACATTGGATGGAAAACTCAAGGCCATCTATACTAACCAGGACCTGAATGATCCTCGGGGTATCACTGTGGACAAGCATGGCTATGTATATGTAAGAAGCCTTGATAAACGCAACATTCAGCAGTTTACTGCAGACCTCAATAAGGCTAAGGTTCTCATAGAAGATGTTGATGGGACTGACATTACCTACTCAAGCACTGAGAACAAACTTTACGTGAGTGACAAGGGCAACATCAATGAATATTCCTTAAATTTTAAATAAACAAACTACTCATTATACCAAGGTGTAATGAGAAAGTTATCAGAACCTTAGGAAGTTGCTGAACCTCCTGCTATATGACAATATTGGTCAGCTGTTAACTAATAATTAGTTAAAATATTGTTCTGTTTATGCTTTTTGAATTTATTAATATATTTAAGTATTGTTTTGATCCTGTACAGTTTGTCAACCAGTTCCGGTTAATTCATATTTTCGTTGATAAAAAATATACTAAAAGCATTAATCAGAACTTTTTTGTTGTTTGATAATAAGCAAAATATCTCACTTAAAAGATGCTGAGTTTATTTTACTATCTGCATTTATTTACTTTTTCACATGTAACAACTTATTTAAACCAGCTCCGGTGAATTCAATCTGTTCTGGTTAAAATTTGGTAGTCTGAGACATGTGTCGGAGTTAATTTTGACTGTCTTATTTGACATCTGTATACTGGCTTTGACGGGCCTCATTCATTTTTACACGTTTTCTGTCTAAGGGTTCTAAATAACTCTGAAAGTAATGAGAAATAAATAATATGACACACTAAGACTTACGCTTAATAATTTATTATTTATTTATTTTTTGTATTTATTACAGTATCAACAAAAGCAATTAAGTATTCATGACATCACATGTTTCATTCCCGAGTCTTCATGTATTGCAGTGCATCATTAAATGCCATCATTTTATGGGATAGAAATGGAATAATCACATGGAAGCACAACACCGCCCCTTCTTTATGTGGAGCTGGCCATGGTGGGTGTAATGTAATAGGAAAATTATGATAATAATTTACAAACATATTAGCTGTTAAACAATTACATTTTAAAATATTTATTAAGGGCCTTGTTAAGACTAATATCTTTTTCTGGACAACATCAAAAATCTTGTAGGTATTTTAGCCACAGGTCATTTCATGTCTTCACCTGTAACTTTTAATAAAATTGGACTCGATCTTGTTATGATTAAGCAAGACGTTATATAACTGTTACTGTAATTTTATCTATTCTTTATGTCAATCAAACTGTCATCTTGAAAATGTAATACAGTCACGAACAGTCTAGTATAAGGTATAAAAAAACCAGATATTTTATCTGAAATTGGGGGGAGAGAACGGCCGTATGACCAGAATGAGCCACATAATGCCTTTTAGGAGTACGGTATGTTAGTCTTGTGGCTAAATTGCTATACTTTAAATAAGAGAAATTTATAACACTAAGAAATGTATTAGGAAAATTTATACTTATGAGAAAGAACTTTTTATGTTTTAGAAAGTCGGTTTAAACATTAAATAAACTGTTAAAAGCTTAAGATATATAAAGTTATTTCGAAACTTAACAAGTGTTTGTGTTATTACACCCTAAGACCTTTGTAAGAATTAACCACTACAGTGGGTAGCTAGGTACTGGTGACCTATTGACTTCTGAGAACACTGTATTATCATTGTAGGATATCTCAGCGTAGGGTGCCAACGACCTTGAGATGGCGTGACCACTATGTAAACCAGATGCATCCTCTTGCTTTTTCATCAGTAACTATGGGCGGCCAACACCGCCAAAAATGAATAATTTGCTTTAATTCAATCATACCAAAAACACATCGGGGAACAAATTCGTCCGATTCAAACAAAAATGTTGCAAAACAAGACTTAAATTGTCAAAACAAAGCAGTTTCTGCTTCAATTCGGTGTATTTACAAACCACTCAGCGATATTGCTCCTAAAACAAGACATCAAGTTATCCAATTCAGTGTATTATCATTAGAAACGGTGCTTATTCTGCTTTAATATAATGCATGAACAGACTAAATTCGGTGCAAGCTCATTCAATTCGGAGCAACCTCGTTTAATTCGGTGAAACCTCGTTCAATTCGGTGCAATCTCGTTCAATTCGGTGCAACGTCGTTCAATTCGGTGCAACCTCATTCAATGCGGAGCAACCTAGTTTAATTCGGTGAAACCTCGTTCAATTCGGTGCAATCTCGTTCAATTCGGTGCAACGTCGTTCAATTCGATGCAACCTCGTTTAATTCGGTGCAACCTCGTTCAACTCGGTGCAACCTCGTGTAATTCGGTGCAACCTCGTTCAATTCGGTGCATCATCTTTTCATTCAGTGCAACCTCGTTCCATTCGGTTCTACCTCTGTATAAATCGCCTTATCTGGAGCAGGCGCCTTGGGAATAATTAACCGCCGTAAATCATTAGTGATCATTTCAAAGAAAAAAAAAATAAATAAAAATAAAAATAATAATAATAATAATAATAATAATAATAATAATAATAATAATAATAATAATAATAATAATAATAATAATAATAATGTGAAGTGTTAATTACACTATTTAAACAAATATATTACATAATTTAAGTATAAAATAGCAGATTAAAAAACTATATAAAAATATTCTAATACTGTTTATTATTTGGACTATTAGATCTATCCAATAAATATGTTATTGTTTTATCAGCTATAATATACCAAAGTAAGTTTTTAATGTCCAAGTTAAAGAACACACATTAAATGTATATTACCATTTCATTTCAGAAAGTAATTGCAAAATCGGCAAACACTACAAGCAAATAAGAAATAGAAAACTATTTAACCAGCGAAATGTCACAAGCCCCTTTTCGCGGAATATCAGCTAATGATATTATTAAAACAAATGATGGGGAAAATTAAACTAATTTAGATGGAGGAAAGCTAGGTCTAGGTCACTGCAATTGTGAGATTTGTCTTTTTCATCGAAGTCAGCAGCAGCAATCGTCAGCAGCAAAAATCGCTGTTTTCATTGTCATCAGCATTATCATCATTAATACATTAATCACCAATGGATCATCATCATTCGCAGGCGCAAATAATAAAAATAGACTGGTAACGTATTGCGGTTTTAGCATATCATAACTACATAGTAGAAATATTGTGGGTGAGTAGGTCGTTGGTAAAGGGTATTAGAAGTAGCGGAAGCTACTTAGCAGATAGGGCAGAAGAAGCGCAGCACTGGGAGTAGTGCTTGATGTTTTTGTGGTGGTGGTGGTGGTGGTGGTTGTATTACTCAAATCAGAGGTAGAATTAAATAGTAGTTTTTACTGTAAAGGTAGAATATTCAGCTGCAGCAGCAGTAAAGTTTTAGGTGGAGGAGGCAGTAAAAGGGGCAGTAGCAGTAGTAGTTAGAAGTTTAAGTCGGACTGAATGCAATAAAACTGTTGTTCTTTGAGAAGCTTTTAAGCAACAGCATAACTACTAGCAAGTGGTTATCGAACTGTTTCATTGTATGAGACTGCTGCAGCATAGAACCTGGTTTAAAACTCCAGCAGCAAAATATTTTGCCACGCACAAAACGGTAACACTTCGGGTTCTAATTTGTGTTGTTATTGTCTTTTAAATTATCTTTATAACTGAATGTGGCTATTCCGAATATGCACATTTCATTTTTAAACGCTTGTTTAAAATGTCTAAACATCAAGTGCCTATTTTCCGTTTGCTTATTGTGCATAATGTTATAAAAGATATAAAAAGTATTAACATTAATGTAGTAGAAATAAAGCAGATTATTCGTAATAAGCACGGATAGTAGATTTATTATTATAAATGTAACTTCGTAGAGGAACAATCGTAAATACCAAGAGTGCTAACTCTCGATTATAATAAGTTTCAAAGATTTTGCTATGATTTTGAATGAATACTTCAAAATCTTAATCTTGATAATAACTTGCTAATAGTCTAATTAAGATTCCCCAAGGAAACTCTGTTGGAGAACTTTGAACTTTGAACCCGTGTTAAACATTATCCCTGAATTCCATGGTGTAATTTGATATTATTCTTATCAATGAAACCCCAAGTAATCAACAGATCACAATTTCTCGGGACGAGTTACCTCTTGACCCAGAATAAAATGATATAAAAAGATTGAAACTGCATTGATTAGTCAGTATGCATCTCAATACCGTAGTAAAAATGTTTTGTAATTTTATAGAAAAAAACGCAATTACAAATTGATATTATTTTTTTGTTATATCAGAAGTCTAGTACAGTGACCCTTTGCTTGCTGAATTTATACAATGACGTGGATTTATGTGAAATTGTGCCCACTAGCAATAGGAAACAGTACATGGAAATTCTGTTCAGATGCAACGACATATTTGGGTCTACATTTGTCCTATGATATATATGACACAAGCTGAGTTAAATAAAATGTTATAAGCCTATATAACACTGAATATGCACGTGCAATATTGCCAGTGGGTGTTAAAAGCGGTGCAGTATTGTTTTCTTTCCTATGTCTCAAGAGGAACCCCTTTATTTTTTACCCAGAGTTTTTGTGTAATACAACATTGGTATATGTAAAGCTTGGTTTTTAAATGAGTTATTTCAAATAAATCTTAAGAAACCGTCTGTTTTAATCATAATGTACACGTACAGGTTATATAGTTTTAGCTTAAAAATCTGAAGAAGTTTTTTCGAAAATACTATGTTACATTTGAAACACATTTTTTCATAACAATATATTAAATCAAGCAAACGTTTTATTTCCTATTATATAAATGGGAAAAAAAAATTGTAAATAAACAGTTTGTGTTAGGAATTGATACTTTGTGTTGACTGGGAAAGGGACAAAGGGAAGAAACTGCTCTAAGGAATGCTACAGCGCCCCCTCACCGAATTAACTGACTAACCTTCGAATTGAATGGAGTTCCATCGGCTTAAACGATAATGAATCATATTGGATTGTGAAGCATTGCTTTGAATTAAATGATATCGGATGAGAAGGGATTTGCTATAATTAAATGTTCTGCTTCATAGTTTTAAAAGATATTATACTGAATTAAAACACAAAGATGTTTGTTTTGAATTATTATACTTTGTTTTGAATGAACTCCCTTCAAATTAAATGACATTGTGCACTTGTTTGAATGGAACTCATTCGGATTGATTGGCAGTTTGTCGTACTGAGCAAAGTTTTGCACCGAATTAAATGAAAATGCATCGAATTAAGTTAAATGGTCCTATGAGTTGAATGAGTTTGGTCTGAATTATGCCAAAATTCTTTAAATTAAATTAACTTATTCATTTTTGGCGGTGTTGGCCGCCCATAAGTAACAGTTTCCTCTTTAACCATTGAAAATTATTCCAAAATTGGAATCCTCACTAATAGCTTATTCTCAATCACTAATCCTGAACTGGTTCAAACGAATGTTTCTCAAAAACCGTCACACAAACAGAATTCAAATATTTATGAACATGATCTTTCCTGTGATGGTAGAGCAAAAATAACACAACATTGCAAATCACAGTCCTGTTCTTTGTCGAGCCAATAATTTAAAAATCCCACCTAACATCTCCACGTTATGAATGTCTGTAGTAGTAATGGTTGAAGCGGCTCTTGACCAGAAGTAAACAATAAATAAAAGGTTTAAGTTAGTAAATGTTCAGTCAAAATGCTATTCAATGCGACTTTTTCACTCGTAGATCCAGATCAGAGAGCAGGGATATTTAAGCTTATCTTTATTTACACAGTTGGTCCAAGCAATGAAAGCATATCCATGGAATAAAGGGTTAAAAGAAATTACAGTATTCTATAATACATTGTACTACAATAGACATCAGATTTAAATATACAAGGAAATCTTAGTGTTTATATCAAGTAAGTGTATTCGGTCAAAGCACTAAGGCGATTCCGATTAAAGGGACACAACTCTCAAGAGCCATCATTAACAATGGCATTTTCTACTCTAAATAGTGAAAAAAAGATCTGGTTGGGTCACAATAATCTGTACAAGCCAGCAGCTCAAATGACAGTCTTATCCCCATAATACCAATAAATCTTGAAGCAAATATCAATTGTGTGTCTTTTAAATTAATAATTTCCTTTGCATGGATGTAAATGCAGACCTACGTTCCAATTCTCTGTGTTGTAATGCTTTATTTGTTACACAGTTTAGCATGAAAAACAATTACAGTAGCCCCCCTTCATGATGACACTATGTCACAGTGCTTTATTGTTCAATCACATTTATATCCATATGAAATGTTTACATCGGCAATTCGTGGTAGTTATAATCCGGTAGCCAGTTTTTCAAAATGTCAATAAAATTCATAGTTTAAAATTTTTGTTTTGATAATTTTCCTTGAAAATACTTTGGAACGCGCATTTTGCTATTTTAGTCTCCACTTGTTTCCAGCAAAACAAGACACCGTGAAAAATGGGTGATGCTCCCCGAATGAGTACTTTGTCACAAAACAGTTAGTTGTAAAACTATTGAGGTGAATTTTGAAAATGGTGTAGTGCTATAAAATCAGACATAATCAAACCAGTGTGTGACACGTCATCTCATTATGGTGATCATTTCTGTGAAATAATTTAAAAATCCGACTTCTAATAACAAAGTTATAGGCCTGACACAATGCTACTTTGAGATCATGCTGTGACCTTGTCCTTCAAGGTAGCTTCCCAAATGTTGTGCACGACATGTCTTCTCCATATGGTGATAATTTCTGTAAAATAATTTTAAAATCCAACTTCAAATAACAATGTTACGGGCCAGACACAATTTTGCAACAAGGTCATTTGTGACCTTGACTATCAAGGTAGCGACCCGAATGTTGAGAGCAACATGTCGTCTTATTATGGTGATCATTTCTGTGAAATAATTGGAAAATCCAACTTCAAATCACAAAGTTATGGGCCAGAAACGCTGTTGCTACAAGGTCATGCTGTGAACTTGACCTTTATGATAGCGACCCAAATGTTGCACATGACACTTCCTCTCAATATAATAATCATTTATGTGAAATAATTTTAAAATCCAACTTCAAAAATATCCAACAAATAAACTACATGTTTTTTTATGAAAAACGCATGTCACCCCCTGCACCCTATTGAAGGAAGGCCAAGGAAGAGATATCACCTTTTTGAAACAGAAGCCTGTGTCATTTATTATGATATAAAGAACATGCACATATATATATATATATATATATATATATATATATATATATATATATATATATATATATATATATATATATATATATATATATATATATATATATATATATATATATATATATATATATATATATTCACTCTACAGGCTCCAGATATTGACCGAATACGGTTTTCACTCTTTGGGCCCCCGTGACCTTTGACCTACTGACCCCAAAATCAATAGGAGTCCTCTACTTAATAAGGACATCCATCGCATGAAGTTTGAAGGCTCTGGGTGAAATAGAACTCCTGTTCTTGAGCTTAAACGGTTTTCACTCTTCAGGCCCCTGTGACCTTGACCTTTGACCTACTGAAACCAAAATCAATAGGGGTTCTTCTACTTAATAAGGGCTATCGCCCTATGAAGTTTGAATGTTCTGGGTCTAAGAATACTCGAGTGATTGAGCGGAAATGGTTTTCACACTTTGGGCCCCTGTGACCTTGACCTTTGACCTACTGATCCCAAAATCAATAGGGTTCTTCTACTCAATAAGGGCTACCACCCTATGAAGTTTGAATGCTCTGCATCACGGTACTCCAGCCAAAGTGTGACAGACGGACTGACAGGGCAAAAACAATATTTCCCCCGGGGGGGGGGACATAATAATTATACAAATGTAACCCTGCCATCTGATCAAAATCTACACTATTTACTTTTAGATTCATTTAGATTACTTCTGAGCAGGAATCAAATGGGATGTTTCCAGACCAGAATGCCTGGTTGTGCAGGGATCTACACTGGTGGCACATGAGTTATAAACCAAATCCATGCAGTAAAGTGTATTTATTTACTTACTGAAATAATTTTTTTTGGTGAACAAAAAAGTAATCATCCATAAATAAGTAAGTTTGAAGGATATGATTGCACTGTGAAAAAAAGTGTGGATGTTTAGTAGTATGATGGAAAACCTACAGCAGAACAACTTACTAATATTTGTCATCATTTGCCCAACAGAAACACTGTAACACTTTAGACCCATCTTCAAGATGACATTGTGTGGATACATTTTATACCATTTATTCTTGTATACCAGTTAAATAGTTTGAAAGTTTTCCAGTTACACTTCCAGGCAGTATACTATTAGTGCATTTATTGGTGCTCTTCACCAAACATATTATAGGACCATGTGGTCTATTCACAGATCTTCATATAGTGCAAATGGATTGCCACATATGCAACTCCTGAGAAGCACAGCAGGATGATAAACCACAAAATCAGCTAACAAAACATTTTTTGTACATACTTTTGACCCATGAAACACATACCATATTTTTAAAGTTTGGTGGCTTTTAAAGTTCCATTTTTATCTAATTATTTAAAAAAAGTACTTTAACTATGATGTACATGTAGATGCTATTTGCACTATGATTGGTACAATAACCAAGAAGTAATTTCCCTAAAACCTTTTTATTTAACTTCTTTGCAACATTTCAAATTGACAGAGAAAAGTTTATGATAAAACACATTTTATTGTAATTTTTGAGAAGAACATATGTTATATGTCAAAATTTGAAAATCCTGGGGATGAGTTTCTGGGGTCATGAACTGCAGATAGAAAACAGATACATCTGGCAGTAAAGCTTGAAATACTACTCTTGACAACTGTTGGAAGCTGATCAGTAAATATAGCAGTTATTTGAACAATATATTTCATTAATATCCATGCTTATTGTATAATAAATTTTCCCTCCAAATTCTGCATGAATGAAATTCCACACGAAGTTTGAGATAAGCTATCATCACCCCATTATTATTCTTGCCATTATCACTGGTAAATGTCCGAATGCCCCTTGAATAATGTATATTTATTACTGTTCCTATCTTGGCTTATCAGTGCTAATTACAAGCAAAGCCCTCTGTTAAAAGCTAGATTAACAATGGAGCAGCGCTGTCTACCGTCTCATAACCTCTGTGACCTACATATACTGTACAAGTTATTCAAGGGCATAACTCTCTCATAACTCTCTGGAGGTAAAATGATCGAATTTCACTTTTGGTAACCGCGTTGGAATATATAAGTAGATAGAGAGCGAGGTACCATTTTGATCATGTGACCAAATTCATATGTAAAATCATTGGGGGGGGCAACGCCCCCCAAAAAAGATGTTTCTATAGATGTTAACTATAGGGGTTGGATTTAGGATGGATAAGTGAAGGCAAAAAAATGAAAGAACTTCTGATCCCAGCACTTGTTATTCTAAGATTTTTAATCCAGTTGGTACCTTTATAAACTTGATTCCAGATTCATCTTTAAACTGGTTGTGAAGGTCTGTAAATCTCTCTGTAAAAAAAAAAATACTTAAAATTTATAAAATTTCCTGGGGTACAATTTTTGTTTGTTTTTCGTCACACCCATCTTTAATTAAATATCAATATTAAAATTTTACTCCATGGGATATGGATATTATTCATAGACTATGAGTGTAGATCCAGATCAGCTAGCACATCCGTGTGGTCCGATCAGGATCTACACTGTTCACTTTTTGAGTCATAAGGTTATTTCCAAACAAGAAGTGAATAATATAGATCCATATTAGATAGCACATCAGTGTGGTCCGATCAGGATCTACACTGTTCACTTTTTGAGTCATAAGGTTATTTTCAAACAATAAGTGAATAATATAGATCCATATTAGATGGCATAGATTTGCTGGCTGATCAAAATCAACACTGTTCACACATGCAGTAAACCCATATATTCAGGCTTCACACACTTTAAACAACCCAAATGTTTCCTGTACCCAAATAAAAACCATCAAATATCAACTTAATCCTTATTTAATATTTAAAACCCTGCTATTACAACCACCATTGGGACTTGGTAACAGTAATCTTTACTTCGGGACGATGTACAAATCTGTAGCGTAAGACAGAGTTATGGTGGTTTGAATATGTGAGTGGTTTTTATGAGATTTACTGCGCAGTTTAAGCAAATTAAATTCTGACACGACTGTAAAAAATCATTCTTTGATGCCTTTGCTTATGCACCTTCCTCATCTGAACCTTGTACATGTGAAAGATACTTATATTCTTTACCCAGGGAAAAAAGAATCAATTTTATCCAATGTTACGAAGTTACATAAAAAACCTATAGACTATTTAAATAATATCTTGTATTTGAAAACAACCAGACTGAGTCCTGATAGCAAAACATACTTTCGTCTGTGGCTTGTAGCCCTTTACCCCATAAATAATCAGTGTTTTGCATGTGCAAACAATGTAGATCTAGAGAAACCATCACATTTGTGCTGTCTGATCAGGATCTACACTGTTTGCTTTTTAATTTATCATGTTCATTAGGTTGTTTCTGATAAAAAGTGAACAGTGTAGATCCTGATCAGACAGCACAGACATGTCAGCTGATATGGATCTACACTGGTCGCAAACGCAAAAAACCCCACTTATATACAGAATAACGGGTTAACACAGGTTATAGTTACCGTGTTAGCTTGAGTCAAAAATGTAAATAATGGCTGAACTGAGGGTTTTGACATGAAGATCTCTATACAAATACCAATATAAACATTACAGACCACCCATTGGTGTATTGAATATATGTCATATGCAGCTTAACCCTTTCCTCTATATATATGCATTTATATGCATCTGCAACCAGTGTAGATCCAGATCAGCCGGCACATCCATGTCGTCTGATCAGGATCTGCACTGGTTGCATTTTGGTCAGAAATAACTTAACAAATCAAATAGCAAACAGTTTAGATCCTGATGAGGTGGCATGAATGTGCCGGCTGATCTGGATCTAAACTGCTTGCCTATGCAATAAAGGTGTCTATGGAGGCAAGGGTTAGATAATTATACATAGTTACAGCACAATCTCAGCTTAAATGTCCACCCTGCAATATTCTTAGCCAATGCCAATTATGAGATGGCAGACAAGATACAAAAGAATAGTGAAAAGTCTATTTTATTCATAAATTCAAACAAAAATGTCTACAAAATGGAAAAACGAAACATATCCATGACAGTATTTCATTTGTCAATAAACAACATAAATCTAATTTTATATTTGTACAAGAAAGTGGAAATGACAGCTCTCTTCAAGAGTACTGAAAATCATAATGATAATAGCCAACATTGCTCACTTGGCACAATTTTCAAAAATCAAGAATGAGACCAGTCTCTCCATTTTTATGGCTTTATGGCCAGGGCCAACACTGTTGATTCAGATCAGCTGGCACATCCTTGCTGTGTGATAAGGACCACCTGTATTGTTCGCTTATTGATTTATTAGGTTTTATCTGATCAAGATATGAACAGTGTAGATCCTGATCAGAAAGCATGGATGTGCCGGCTGATCTGGATCTACACATGCATATATATGAAGTAAAGGGTTAACTTGAATTTCATGGATGTAACTGTATAAAATATAACCATTTTTATTTTTAATCAAGAAAACATTTATTTTATTGTAATTCTTTGGTAATAATTGCTTTCCTTAAGTTTATTAGAGTCCATACAACAGAAATATGCTACCAGGTATTATTTTTATAAGGTATCAATTAATTCCAAGTTTTAAGAATAAAATTACCATCGAGGTATTTTATGTATATGAGCATCTAGCATAAGAAAACAAAGCAATCTACCTAGAAGACTCATTAAGTAAACCCTTTCTCCACACGCACAGGTTTTATCGCAGGTGCCACCAGTGTAGATCAAGATCAGCCGGCACATCCGTTCTGTATGATCTGCACTGTTAACACTTTGGTCAGAAATAATCTAATACATCAAACAAGGACGTGCCAGCAGATCTGGATCTAAACTGTCTGCCCATGCCATAAAGAAATACAATGGAGGAAAATTAAATTGGAAACAACTTAACTACACATGAAATTACAGTAGAGCGCTCTACACTTAGTCTTATTACTTACACATACTATTTTTTACTAGGAAAAAGTTTCTATAAGAAACAACATTTCATTATATTGACTAACAACACAGGCATCAAACAACATTCAGAACACAAAAGTTACAGAGTAACAAGACAGCTAACCTAGGAGATTTCTGGTTTACCATCTATGTCATATTTACAACTTTTATAACAAACAGTGTAGATCAGGATTAGCTGGCACATCCATCCCTTCTGATCTGGATCTACACTGCTTGCTTTTAGATTAGGTCATTTTAGACCAAGGTGAGACCAGTGTAAATCCAAATCAGATTGCAGGTATGTATTAGCTCATTTGGAGTTGCACCACTCGCACATAAAACCAGTATATATGAAGAAAAGGCTTGATTCAGCACTATGAAAATTAAAAAACTTAATACAATGTATGTACACATTTCAAGTTTTATTTATCACCTGTTTATACTTAAACTTTAAAGGTTCCAAGCCATGTATCAGTGACGAAAATATCAAGTGTTTTCAAATATCAAAAGTTGTTATTTAAACTGTAGAAGAACCATAAATAATTTAAAATCAATATAATATTTGTACACTGTCAATGTATAAGACAGTGAATTTATATAAAAGCCAAGGTTGGTATAGCATAACGAACACAGTAAAATTCACTTACAACAGATGCTAAACTAAAATGCACCGATTAGTCCAAAACTTGTGTGAAATTCTCAGCGGTCCAGTCATTTATATGCATTATATAGTGGTACAATTAATATTAAACCACATCTGAGACATTGAAGTGTTCCACCTTGAACTGTGAAAAGACAGCTTTAACCCTTTACTCCATAGATACACCTTTATTGTGAGGGTGAACAGTGTAGATCCAGATCAGCCGGCACATCCGTGCTGTCTGATCAGGATCTGCACTGTTTGCTTTTTGATTCATTATTTCTGACCAAAAACATGCAACCAGTGCAGATCCTGATCAGATGGAATGGATGTGCTGGTTGATCTGGATCTACACTGGTCGCACATGTGTAAACATGCGTATATACAATGTATGGAGGAAAGTGTTAAACACTAAATTTCTGTGGTAATCAAAAAGAATTCTATATAAAATCGGTGCATGCACTTTCTGTGCACTGTCACAATGGTATTTTTGTTCCCGAGTTTTATCTTTTATTTGAATCATATTCTACCATTACAATGATATGTAGCTAATATTGTTGTACAAGATGGCGACTGCCAACTGAAAACTGTGCGAGAACTAGGTATATATTGGCCCAAGAACTTAAAGCTCAAGATAATTGTACAAACTGTTAAATGTGTTTTGAGAAAATTTAAGAGCACATTCAAGAATCCACAAAAAATGTTGTTTAACGATAAAACCCAAGTATTGAATAATGAATTTTCAGTATGAAACATGATTTCTTGTTACACATATACACGTATAGTAAAGAACAGCATGAAAATAAATGTTATCTGGCTTAAAAAAACAACAGTTATTGATTTCAATAATTTGTTCCTAAAGAAAACTTTGTTCAAACTAGAATATGTTTTTGGAAACTGATGCCCCCACTGCTTCAACAACATTTGTAATAATAAAGGGCCATAACTCTGGTAAAAACAGCTGCTGGAAAAATCCTTTTGTTACGATCATCAACACATCCTGCTTAATCATATGTAAAAGATTGAATGAAATCTGCCTACTAGTTTAGGAGGAGTTGATTCCACAAGATTTAGTGACGTACATAAGTACAGATGGACAGATGAGTGCAACTCTATATGCCTCGCACTTCGTAGGGGCATAAAAAACATAACGACAACCCAATAACCATTTACTCCATATGGTTTAAATGTGTGCACGTACAATGTAGATCCAGATCAGCGGGCACAGCCATCTACCTCTTATCTATATTTACACTGTTTGCTTCTCAGCACAAATAACCCAGTGAATCATAAAGTGAACAGTATAGATCCTGATTACCCCGGTAGATGGCACAGATGTTCATCCATGGATAACAGCCCTATGCCCAAGGCTATAAAACTGAGCATGGAAACCAGTCTCAAATCTCAAGCATCTGATCAACCAGTCGCCATTTCAGCCAATCAGATGCTTGAGATTTGAGACTGGTTTCCATGCTCAGTTTTATAACCTTCAGTCCTATTTAATGGAGTAATAGTCTAAAATGCTACTGTTTCAACAACAATTTCATTACAAAATTTCAATACAACAAAAACAGAAATTAATTATGTACAAGTATTTCAGTATATTTCCAACATGACAAAAATTCTTATAAAAAATAACATGGGTATAAACAAAGCAAAAGAACAACATGACCGTTGTCACCATCAAATGTTATAACATTTAATTGAACACATCAAACTAAAGTGAACACATGTACAAGAAGCCGCAATGCAAATCTAGATTACATTGTTTCTCCTGAAAAAAGGGGCATTACTATTACAATTACAAGAGTTATAAAACTTGTCCTGATAATTGCTATTGTAATATCAGACAACAATGGCAAGTTTAAAAGCTTTATCTTGAACAGTTACTGAGAAAAATTCAACAAAATCTTAGTGAAATGTTGACACCCAATAATACCTTCTACACATTCAAAAGCTTACAATTTTATTTTATTACTTGTTTGGCTACAGTACTTAATTTATCTGTATGTAAATACAATTTGATCATGTGGCAGTTAACAGAAATGTAGAAACAATTTTCCTTTCAACACTTTGAATTAGTTTCCTAAATTGAAATATCTGCAGGGTCAGACATTAGACATTTAGAGGGGTTCATTTTGGGCAATCTTGCTGTAGTTACATGTTAATATCTAAATATCTAGCATAAATCACCATGGAATCGGGAAAATATTGTTGCCCAAAAAGGGGGTTCAAACAACCACACTGAACCCATGCTGGATGTGCTCTTTTCTATACATGTAGTCCAGCCACTGGATTAAGCACTATTCTGGAAGCTTTAACCCTTTCTTGCATATAAAGCATGTGTGATCAGTCTAGATCCAAAAACTTAGTCAGCAAATCTGTGCCATCTGATCTGGATCTTCACTGGTCGCATCTTGGTCAGAAATAACCTGACAAACCTAGAAGCAAACAGTGTAGATCCTGATCAGACAGTGCCAGCTGATCTGGATCTAAACTGCTCGCCCACCAAGGTGTACCTATGGAGTAATGGGTTAAAATGTGAAAACAAATTATTCAACCTGATGTAATGCAAAAATCAAATCTGCACTGACATGATTTAATAACATGACTTTTCATGTTTAAAGATTCTTGACATGCCATGTTATCATTAATTGAAAATTTAAATTTTTAGAGTTTACATTTCTCTAATACCCTTTCATAAACTTGTATCACCTTGACTTCTGTGTTGGGTGTTATTTCTTTAATCCTATCAGTAACAGACAATGATATAAATATAATAACCCTTTCTTTCATATATATACATATTTTTACGCACAGCGACCAGTGTAGATCCAGATCAGATCCAGATCAGCCGGTACATCAGTGCCATCTGATCAGGATCTGCACTGGTCGCATTTTTTGTCAGATATAACCTAACAAATCATAAAGCGAACAATTCAGATCCTGATCAGATGATGCAGACGTGCTGGATGATCTGGATCTAAACTGTTTGCCCACGCAACAAAGGTGTGTATATGTAGGAAAGGATTAATCTGTCGTCACAAGATTAGCACATTGGTCAAATCTAAATTCATATGATAATTTAATGTCTTTAACCATATAACCAACCTGCTCATGATTCAAGAAAATCTCATTTTAATCTAACATCATACAGGAAATTCTGGTTCATACCATTATATTCACAAAATCTCTGGGGAACATCCTATGTCACATGACTCAATCACATGATCTGAAGATGATCATGTGACATTGTATTGCGATTTCTTCTCCCACCATTCCACGAAGTCCCGTAAACAACTAACATTAGATAGAACAATCATATTTATTCCATTGTACTAATGAAATCTCCGCTGAGCTGACCATCCTGTCACATGACTTGATCTCATGATCAGACAATGATCATGTGACATTTATAAATTCCAACATCTAACAAGGATATGATTATTCATTCTGCTCTCGAAATCTGCCCCTATATCCAATGTCACGTGATTCAATCACATGATTGGTAATTTATCATGTGACAGTATTATATGCTCTGTAGATCTTCTCCGCTTCTCTGATACCGCTCATGTAAGCTCCGGCTAAAGTCTGGTGATACTGTTTGTGTGTAGCCTGCAACAAACACGTGATTTTCAAGTTAGTTCAACTGGTCAGGTTAAATGGGTCAATTTAACCAATCAGAAGACTGGCCAGATACAACATTTAATTTGACCAATAAAAATTGCTCGTCACATTAATTTTGTTTTGTCTCATCTGGATTTATATTGTTAGCTTCTTGGTCAGACATTATATAATGAATCTAAAAGCAAACAAGTGTACATTCTGATAAAAAGATCTGTGTGTGCTGATCTGAATCTACACTGTTTGATAATTGACCTTACGCTGGCCGTTTGACTGACAGTGCAATTAACCAATCAGAGTATCGCGCTGATAAACCTTGTTACTATCCGCAATTTTGTCCGTCAAACTGACCAGCTTGTCTTACATCAAATGTTCAAGTTTATGTTTAGAATTTCATTAATAATGGTGAAAAGGTGCTGCTACGACCACTGCAATTCTGACACTAGATATCCGGAGAGGCAAGCGAATGGAAGTAGGTTTATTCCATTCCCTAAACCAACAACAAATGTGGATCGAGAAAAAAAGCTAAACATATTGATTAACTGATAAATCTTGGGACTTTTTAAAAATGATTAATTAGATAAAAGATATTTAGGGGGATAATTTATTCTAAAGTTCAAATGACCATGGTGGTTTATGTTTTAATTTACATCGAAAACTTTATTTTTTGATAAAGCTTAAAAGCCACATCAAATGATTGTTATAATACGATAAAGATAATAAAAATAATTTGCATCTGTCAATCGCAGGCCAGTATTATATTCGTTGCCATCTCTAGTATTGTATCATAGAGTTGTAATATTAATCAATGTAATTAAAATTATTAAAAGGTTCACCACATTTACCGTCATTAAATCTAGATTTGGTAAATCATCATAAATCGCTAGTCTCTAATACATTCACTCTTTTATGAAAAATAACAAATAATACTCTTTAACTATAGTATTATAGTAATACACTATTCATTAAGGGTATATTTGGTATAAATTCTTATGAATAAATCAGATATAAATTTGTTAAAACCAGCAAAACAGTTTAAAATAATAACCATTTCAAGTGAATTAACAGGTAGGGTATACTAGAAATTTGTTTTTCATGGGAGAGGTTGAAATGTCTTTAATAATATGGGTTGAAATATCTTCAATATAAATTTAAGAGTTGAAAAATAAATATGTTTTCATTTTATGGGTTGAAATGTCCAATGGGATAGGGGTTGAACAGTCTTCATTAAGAGGTTGAAAAGTCGATGGGTTAAAAATTCTTCGTTTTGAACGATGGGTTGAAAATAATGTCTAGCGGTTGAAATGTCCGTCACCCTTTAATTCTATTATGTTTCCGTCATTGTGTGTTATTAAATCTTCCAAGTAACATCCTGATATAAAAGCTTGTGCTTTTTTGTTTCTTTCGTGAGGATAAGTTACATTTTAAAGTAATTTATTCCAAGATAATCAGGTATGTTTGCAAGCGTAGCGACTCAATTAAACCATTTTGTTTGACGGACATCGGAAGAGTTGTTCCGCTTGAAAATCGGTGGGCGCGGTTATCGACGCTCCAGCGTAAGGTCAATTGGGTAACAGCCATATTGCATGGAGGTAATGGTAAACAGTGCACAAAATGAATGGAAACCAAACAACTTCATGTTAAATCTGCATGCTTGACAAAAATTATTACCTTTACAGTGATAAGCACAGTTAATTTCACATTTGCAACCAGTGAAGACCCAGATCAACCTGTACATCCACATATTCTGATCAAGATATTTACTTTTCCCTATTTAAACAATCTATGTTAGCGAAACACCCATATACACTCAACCAAAGTTCTAATTGGTCATTAATTGTATATGTTTACAATGAATGCTAGTTTCGTTTCTTCCCTACGTCAAGAGAGGTTGTGGAAATAACTGTTTTGTCTTAAAACCAATTATTTAATGTCTTTTTAATCTTTATTGATTGTTTTCTTAAATGAATCCAATACCATTTACTTACACCATAGGGTCAAAATAAGAACAGTCTTTAAATGAAAAGGAGGTTATTTTAAAATTGGATACTTTGAAAGGGATTTATTTAAACAGAAGTGCTGTTGATTAATTCGATTTTCTGTTTTTCCTACTAATGAGGGGTCCTATTAAAACAAAACAAGAAATAAATAGCAAATTTCTGTTTGCTTGACCTTTTTATGCAACAAATGCATTTTTAGCCAAATTAAGGGTATGTTTCGCCAAACTGTTCCAAGGTCAATTATTACAAGATTAAAGCTTAAGTTGGAGACTGTTGTTGGCATATGATTATAAGTAAAGAGTGAATTCAATGTCTTTCTAATTAAAAAATATGGACAAAAAGTGACCAATTAGAACTTTAATTGAGAGTATACAAAGAAAAGGAAAAAAAATCAATGAAAAGAAAGGACAGTCCACCATTGGTGGTTGATCAGATCAATGGTAAATTTTCAAAAACAACAAAACTTGTTATAATATGGGTTTTATTGCATGTGTGACCAGTGAAGATATATATTGACTGGCACTTCCCTGCTGTCTGATCTAATTCTAAACTGGTCACTTCTTGGTCAGAAATATAACCTAATAAACAAAAAATCAAACAGTGTAGATTCCAATCAGATTTCACAGATGAGCGAGCTGATCTGGATTAACACTGTTTGCCCACGCCAAAACGGCGTATATATGGAGTATAGGGTTGATTATCCTTACCTCTCCAGCAAAGAAAATCTTGTTGTTCAGATCTTGTTCCATGTTATCGAACGCCCCAGCACCGCAGTTAGTTGGTATGTATGAGTACGACATCCCGACATGTTCCATCTTGTACCAACGAGACACATAGTATTTTGTTGGCTGGGGAACATCCTGAAATGATCACAAAGGTTTTACAACAACATATTATAAACCCTTTTTTCGCAGGGGCATATCTAGAGAGGTTTTATTATAAGTGGGTTTGCTCAAACCCCCTTTTTAGGCAGCAGTATTTAACTTTCATGGGCATTTTGGCCAGAAAGTTGGAATTTAACAGTCACATAACTATCCTAAGACAGCCCCAAACTAACCCCTTTCTGAAAATCTTACATTCCACCCTGTTATCTCATGGGATATAGTTTATATACAAATATTTGAAGATCCAGATCAGCCTGCACATCTCTGTACTCTGATAGGATTTGTGCTGTAATAACATTGCATCCTGGACATAAAAAGGGCAGGCTACTCTGAAAAGCAGGGAGCTACTAGGAGGGGGCATGTCTGTACTGGTTGCATCTCGCTCAGAAATAAGCTAATGAATCCGAAAGCAAACAATGTAGATCCTGATAAAATGGCATGGATGTGCCGGCTGATCTTGATCTATACTGTTGGCCCATGCATAAAGGAGTATCAATAGAGTACAGGGTTAATTACTACTTGCTTGCTGCAAACAGTTCAGCAAAATGGAATTCTTTTGTAGCAAATTTTTATCAAACACTGTTGGCAAAATCACTATATGCATCGATTGGTAACACAACCAACCTGTTTAGGGAACACAGCTTTCAGGGTATCTATACACATCTGTACGATTCCCGCATCCCGTTTCTTATTTAAAACTTCCACAGCATCACTAGATATGTATGTGGCCAACATCGCTTGATCATCCTGTAATATTCACAAACCGACCATTTCATTTAATTGTAATTTTAACCCTTTCCTCCATATAATATATGCATTTTTAAACATAAGCGAATATTTTATTTATGGTGTTATGCCCACAGGAAAGTTCAAGAATTCTGGATCCATCAGGAATATCATTTATATCTTCATTTGAAATTTACAGAAAACCCAAATGTGAAAACCTAACCCTTTACTCCATATATAGAGGTTTTATCACATGTGAACAGAGTAGATCCAGATCAGGCCACTCATTCATTCTGTCTGATCAGGATCTACACTATTCGCTTCTTGGGCAAAAAATAACCTCATGTATATTAAAATAAACAGAGTAGATCCTGATCAGGCCACTCATTCATGCTGTCTGATCAGGATCTACACTATTCGCTTCTTTGGCAAAAAATAACCTCATGTATATTAAAATAAACAGAGTAGATCCTGATCAGGCCACTCATTCATGCTGTCTGATCAGGATCTACACTATTCGCTTCTTTGGCAAAAGTAACGTAAATTAATGTATCTAAAAGTGAACATTGGTATTACATCACCAAGACTATAGAATGGTCTTATGACTACGAATATAAAAGTTGTGTAGAATTCACAATATTATTTCAACATGTGTATGCTTATACTATAAAGGAAACTGCTTATAATTGTTCAGTAGGATCAGACCTTAAAAGTGTAGAATCCACAACATTATAGGATCAGATACATAGAGGTTTTATCACACGTGAACAGTATAGATCCAGATCAGGCCACTCATTCATACTGTCTGATCAGGATCTACACTATTCGCTTCTTGGGCAAAAATAACCTCATGTATATAAAAGTGAACGGAGTAGATCCTGATAAGACCACATCCTTGACTGATCTGGATCTATACTGTTCGCCCATGGATAACAACCATATCCCAAAGAGTAAAGGCTTAGCCGAACTACTAGCTTCTGAAAAGAAAGCATATTTAGGAATAATGCTTTCTTAGAGTGGATTTTGTTTTACCTGTGAAACATCATAGAACACATCAAACAAGCCAGGTGTTGTTGAGGTAGAGAGTATCTGGCCAAACATTGTCGTGCCTTTTATGGTTTGACTCCAGAAGTTGCTGGGAAACTGTAGCAATACCTGAAGAAAAAATAATAACATTTGCCCATGATCATAAATCTATATGTGAAGACCAGTCTCAAAGACTGGTCGCCATTTCAGCCAATCAGATGCTTGAGATTTGATACTGGTCTCCAATCTTAGTTTTATGATCTTGGGCCATGATGCTGTGAACAGAAATGGACCAAGATCTGATGTTAGAGGGGGCTTTTTGAGAGTGTAAGTAAAATGAATGCCCCTAAAAACCAAACCTGAAAATTCATACATCATTTTAAGGAGAAAACTGTTGTGTTAGATTGTTTCCAAAGTCACAGCAGACCCATACTGGCCTTCATATATGCAATGTCTGATCAGGATTTTTACAGTAATGGATATTCACTATTTAATAAATAAGCTAAATTATAAATGTCTTTATAACGCTTAGAACTATAAAAAAATCAATGGGTTGACTAACTCTGATAAAAAAGGAGAGTTAATAATACTCATTCATTGGTACACAAATAATTCTTTGTGGTTGAACAAAAGCCCTATTGATATCCCACATAAATATCTGGGTCTTCTCATTTTGCTGTTGTTTTATTCATAATCCACATATAACCCTTCACTTCACAGTTTGTAGATCCAGATCAGTCAGCACATCTGAACCATCTGATCAGGATCAACATTCTTTGTTGTTTGATTGATTTGCTTATTAACAAGAAGGTAACAGTGTAGATCCAGATCAGTCAGCACATCTGAACCATCTGATCAGGATCTACATTCTTTGTTGTTTGATTGATTTGCTTATTAACAAGAAGGTAACAGTGTAGATCCAGATCAGTCAGCACATCTGAACCATCTGATCAGGATCTACATTCTTTGTTGTTTGATTGATTTGCTTATTAACAAGAAGGTAACAGTGTAGATCCAGATCAGTCAGCACATCTGAACCATCTGATCAGGATCTACATTCTTTGTTGTTTGATTGATTTGCTTATTAACAAGAAGGTAACAGTGTAGATCCAGATCAGTCAGCACATCTGAACCATCTGATCAGGATCTACATTCTTTGTTGTTTGATTGATTAGCTTATTAACAAGAAGGTAACAGTGTAGATCCAGATCAGTCAGCACATCTGAACCATCTGATCAGGATCTACATTCTTTGTTGTTTGATTGATTTGCTTATTAACAAGAAGGTAACAGTGTAGATCCAGATCAGTCAGCACATCTGAACCATCTGATCAGGATCTACATTCTTTGCTGTTTGATTGATTTGCTTATTCTCAAGAACATTATATATTGTTATTATATATTGTGTTATCAAAATTTAACTCTGAAATTTGTAGATGCCATTTTGAAAGAAAGTGTTAATATTATTTGCAAAAACCAAAAATTGTAATAATTCACATTTTTAACCCTTTACTTCATGAGATATGACGTACATTAATGGCAAAAACAGTGTAGATCCAGACCAGCATATCCACGCCAATTCATGAGGATCTGTTGCTTTTAGATTCTTTAGGTTATTTCAGACCAAGAAGTGATGACCCAGGAGTGCATGTGCCAGCTGATCTGGATCTAAACTGGTCACACATGTGATAATCCTATATACATAGAGAAAGGGGTTAATATCATGATTTTAATATAAACCAGACCTTAATATCACTGAACTGAATTTCAAAATTTTACCAAAATATCTATTTAGTGATTTAATCCACTATATGTAAAAGTTAAACTTTATTTTAATACAATACTACAGCCCTTCAGAAACTCAAAGTAATAATTATGACTACTTTTCCGTACTACTAGTTAATAATGAAAGTATAAAAATCTGCCTTATACATGTATAACCCTTGAGACATAACAAAACTAAATACATTATTATACTTTATTACAAAATGGTCTCCAAATAAACCTTTATTCAGCTCTTAAATCTTTAACATTATGTCTGGTCCTTAAAATCTTGATTGACATGGGCATCATTTTGTGAAAATAATGGATAAGGTAAAACTATAAGGCATTTTGCTTCTACTAGTATTGTCTTAAAGTTTAAAATACATATTAGTGTAAAGTACAGTTTGCAAATTAATAAGACTATAGTGCGATTATATTAACCTGCCCATTTTGCATACATTATTCGGTGGATGGTTGTGATATTTTTAACTTTATCACCAAAGCGTGAAAGTCGTCATTACCTCAACGGGAAATCCATTACTAATGAAGTATATAGGTGTCTTCTTTCTGCTAGGCATGTATATATAGGCGGAATGGCTCAGTGGTAAAGTGCAGCATTCACACGCTAAAGGTATGTGGTTCGAGTCCTGCTAGCGCCAATTTATCCTTTTTTAAGTTAAAGCGTTTATTTACATAAAGATTCTCGTTTTTGTTATTTTTCACGTGGAAACCGTTGTTAATTTCTACATGTATGGCAGATGATCATTAAGAACTATGTAGTTTACACAACGTGTATACGTTTTAAAATGGCGGAACAATAAAAAGTCCATAAAAATAAATCAATAAAGCCCCCCAAAAAACATAATATTTAAAAAAAATACACAAATAAACAATAAACATCTACAATATACAAGAGCCAGTCGGAAACGACTGCAAGCTCGACTATTCGAAAAGTCAGAATTATTAAGCACATTGTAACTGGGCTTCATTTAAACTGGATAGTGATTCAGGAGTTTATGACGCCTCCAACAAACACACATGAACAAAGGTTTCTTAATCCAAGTTAGGAAATCTATAAATTACACTTAATTTATTCTTGTAGATTTTTTTAGGGTTTACACAACCCAGCCCATAAACCACTGATCCCACACCCATCAACTTACTATCCCTGCCCACCTATAGTGGTGTGGCGTGGTGTAGTACAGTATGGTATGCTGGTTGCTGGTGTTGTCATTGTTGGTGTTGTAAGTGGTGGTAGTGGTGGTGTTGGTTGTTGGTGTTGTTGTTGATGTTGTTGTTGGTGGTGGTGTTGGTGTTGCTGGTGTAGTAATAGTAATAGTATAGTATAGTAATAGTAAAGTATAGTAAAAGTATAGTATAGTATAGTATAGTATAGTATAGTATAGTATAGTATAGTATAGTATAGTATAGTATAGTATAGTATAGTATAGTATAGTATAGTATAGTATAGTATAGTATGGTATGGTAATAGTATAGTATAGTAATAGTATAGTATAGTATAGTATAGTAATAGTATAGTAATAGTAATAGTATAGTAATAGTATGGTATGGTATGGTATGGTATGGAATGGTATGGTATGGTATGGTATGGTATGGTATGGTATGGTATCGTATAGTATAGTAAAGTAATAGTATAGTAATAGTATAGTAATAATATAGTAATAGTAATAGTCATAGTATAGTATAGTATAGTATAGTATAGTATAGTATAGTATAGTATAGTATAGTATAGTATAGTATAGTATAGTACATGTATAGTATAGTATAGTATAGTATAGTATAGTATAGTATAGTATAGTATAGTATAGTATAGTATAGTATAGTATAGTATAGTTAGTATAGTAATAGTATAGTAATAGTATAGTAATAGTATAGTAATAGTATAGTAATAGTATTAGTATAGTATAGTAAAGTATAGTAATAATATAGTAATAGTATGGTATGGTATGGTATGTTATGGTATAATATGGTATGGTATGGTATGGTATGGTAAGGTATGGTAAGGTATGGTATATTATTGTATAGTATAGTATAGTAATAGTATAGTATAGTAATAGTATAGTATAGTATAGTTTAGTATAGTTTAGTATAGTATAGTAATAGTATAGTAATAGTATAGTAATAGTATAGTATAGTATAGTATAGTATAGTATAGTATAGTATAGTATAGTATAGTATAGTATAGTATAGTATAGTATAGTATAGTATAGTAATAGTATAGTAATAGTAATAATATAGTATAGTATAGTATAGTATAGTATAGTATAGTATAGTATAGTATAGTATAGTATAGTATAGTATAGTATAGTATAGTATAGTATAGTAATAGTATAGTAATAGTAATAGTATAGTAGTAGTAATAGTATAGTAAAAGTATAGTAAAAGTATAGTATAGTATAGTAATAGTATAGTAATAGTAATAGTAATAGTATAGTATAGTATAGTATAGTATAGTATAGTATAGTATAGTATAGTATAGTATAGTATAGTATAGTATAGTATAGTATAGTATAGTATAGTATAGTATAGTATAGTAATAGTATAGTATAGTATAGTACAGTACAGTACAGTACAGTACAGTACAGTACAGTACAGTACAGTACAGTATAGTATAGTATAGTATAGTCTATGCCCCCACCCACCCCACAATTACTCAACACTTTCAACCAAAGTATGTTAAGTACATCTGTTGTAAACATTTTCTATAGCATTACATAATGAAAAACACTAACATTGAACCTTTAACAATTATTTATAAGTCTTAATTCTAATTTCAAGTGAAAAGGGCAAAAATCAAATATAAAAAAGCAAGGATGAGTTATGGGCCTTTGAAAATAAACCTGATGTAAGATAAAATAAAAGTATAAAAAGTTTTAAACCTTAATTTTTAAGTCTAAAAAGGGCAGTAATTTGAAAAAAATCAAAGAGTTATGGTTCTTGGCATACATAGTCAGGGTCATGATGATGGATAAGTTTCAAAGCTATAGTACAAGAAGTATGAAAGTAACTAGCTTGCATGCAAACTTTAACCTGAAATTCTAAGTCAAAAAAGGGGCATAATTTGATTAAAAATGAAAGAAAGAGTTATGGTTCTTGGCATACATAGTCAGGGTCATGATGGTAAACAAGTGTCTTAAGTTTCAAAGCTATAGTACGAGAAGTATGAAAGTAACTATCTTGCACGCAAACTTTAACCTGAAATTCTAAGTCGAAAAAGGGCCATAATTTGATTAAAAATTAAAGAAAGAGTTATGGTTCTTGGCACACATAGTCAGGGTCATGATGGTAAACAAGTGTGTTAAGTTTCAAAGCTATAGTACAAGAAGTATTTAAGTAACTACCTTGCACGCAAACTTTAACCTGAAATTCTAAGTCAAAAAAGGGCCATAATTTAAACAAAATGGAAATTAGAGTTATGGTTCTTGGCATACAAACTTGAATTATGATGATGAACAAGTGTTGAAAGTTTCAAAGCTGTAGTATAACTAGTATGGAAGTTATGGGTTTGTACAGTAGCTTGCATGCAAACTTTTACCTGAAATTCTAAGTCGAAAAAGGGCCATAATTTGATTATCATGAAAGAAAGAGTTATGGATCTTGGAATAAATAGTCAGGGTCATGATGGTAAACAAGTGTCTTAAGTTTCAAAGCTATAGTAAAAGAAGTATGAAAGTAACTAGCTTGCACGCAAACTTTAACCTGAAATTCTAAGTCGAAAAAGGGCCATAATTTGTACAAAATGAAAATTAGAAGTATGGTTCTTGGCAGACAAACTTGAATTATGATGATGAAGAAGTGTTGAAAGTTTCAAAGCTGTAGTATGAGTAGTATGGAAGTTATGGATTTGTACAGTAGCTTGCACGCAAACTTTAACCTGAAATTCTAAGTCGAAAAAGGGGCATAATTTGATAAAAATGAAAGTTAGAGTTATGGTTCTTGGCATACACACTTGGGATATGATGATTAACAAGTGTTGAATGTTTCAAAGCTGTAGTATAAGTAGTATTGAAGTTATGAGTCTGTACAGTAGCTTGCACGCAAACTTTAACCTGAAATTCTAAGTCGAAAAAGAGCCATAATTTGATCAAAATGAAAGTTAGAGTTATGGTTCTTGGCATACACACACGGGACATGATGATGAACAAGTGTGCCAAGTTTTAAAGCTGTAGTATAGGTAGTATTGAAGTTATGAGTTTGTACAGTAGCTTGCACGCAAACTTTAACCTGAAATTTTATAGTATAGTATAGTATAGTATAGTATAGTATAGTATAGTATAGTATAGTATAGTTTAGTATAGTAATAGTATAGTAATAGTATAGTAATAGTATAGTAATAGTATAGTAATAGTATTAGTATAGTATAGTAAAGTATAGTAATAATATAGTAATAGTATGGTATGGTATGGTATGTTATGGTATAATATGGTATGGTATGGTATGGTATGGTAAGGTATGGTAAGGTATGGTATATTATTGTATAGTATAGTATAGTAATAGGATAGTATAGTAATAGTATAGTATAGTATAGTTTAGTATAGTTTAGTATAGTATAGTAATAGTATAGTAATAGTATAGTAATAGTATAGTATAGTATAGTATAGTATAGTATAGTATAGTATAGTATAGTATAGTATAGTATAGTATAGTATAGTATAGTATAGTATAGTATAGTAATAGTATAGTAATAGTAATAATATAGTATAGTATAGTATAGTATAGTATAGTATAGTAAAGTATAGTATAGTATTGTATAGTATAGTATAGTAATAGTATAGTAATAGTAATAGTATAGTAGTAGTAATAGTATAGTAAAAGTATAGTAAAAGTATAGTATAGTATAGTAATAGTATAGTAATAGTAATAGTAATAGTATAGTATAGTATAGTATAGTATAGTATAGTATAGTATAGTATAGTATAGTATAGTATAGTATAGTATAGTATAGTATAGTATAGTATAGTAATAGTATAGTATAGTATAGTACAGTACAGTACAGTACAGTACAGTACAGTACAGTACAGTACAGTACAGTACAGTACAGTATAGTATAGTATAGTATAGTCTATGCCCCCACCCACCCCACAATTACTCAACACTTTCAACCAAAGTATGTTAAGTACATCTGTTGTAAACATTTTCTATAGCATTACATAATGAAAAACACTAACATTGAACCTTTAACAATTATTTATAAGTCTTAATTCTAATTTCAAGTGAAAAGGGCAAAAATCAAATATAAAAAAGCAAGGATGAGTTATGGGCCTTTGAAAATAAACCTGATGTAAGATAAAATAAAAGTATAAAAAGTTTTAAACCTTAATTTTTAAGTCTAAAAAGGGCAGTAATTTGAAAAAAATCAAAGAGTTATGGTTCTTGGCATACATAGTCAGGGTCATGATGATGGATAAGTTTCAAAGCTATAGTACAAGAAGTATGAAAGTAACTAGCTTGCATGCAAACTTTAACCTGAAATTCTAAGTCAAAAAAGGGGCATAATTTGATTAAAAATGAAAGAAAGAGTTATGGTTCTTGGCATACATAGTCAGGGTCATGATGGTAAACAAGTGTCTTAAGTTTCAAAGCTATAGTACGAGAAGTATGAAAGTAACTATCTTGCACGCAAACTTTAACCTGAAATTCTAAGTCGAAAAAGGGCCATAATTTGATTAAAAATTAAAGAAAGAGTTATGGTTCTTGGCACACATAGTCAGGGTCATGATGGTAAACAAGTGTGTTAAGTTTCAAAGCTATAGTACAAGAAGTATTTAAGTAACTACCTTGCACGCAAACTTTAACCTGAAATTCTAAGTCAAAAAAGGGCCATAATTTAAACAAAATGGAAATTAGAGTTATGGTTCTTGGCATACAAACTTGAATTATGATGATGAACAAGTGTTCAAAGTTTCAAAGCTGTAGTATAACTAGTATGGAAGTTATGGGTTTGTACAGTAGCTTGCATGCAAACTTTTACCTGAAATTCTAAGTCGAAAAAGGGCCATAATTTGATTATCATGAAAGAAAGAGTTATGGATCTTGGAATAAATAGTCAGGGTCATGATGGTAAACAAGTGTCTTAAGTTTCAAAGCTATAGTAAAAGAAGTATGAAAGTAACTAGCTTGCACGCAAACTTTAACCTGAAATTCTAAGTCGAAAAAGGGCCATAATTTGTACAAAATGAAAATTAGAAGTATGGTTCTTGGCAGACAAACTTGAATTATGATGATGAAGAAGTGTTGAAAGTTTCAAAGCTGTAGTATGAGTAGTATGGAAGTTATGGATTTGTACAGTAGCTTGCACGCAAACTTTAACCTGAAATTCTAAGTCGAAATAGGGGCATAATTTGATAAAAATGAAAGTTAGAGTTATGGTTCTTGGCATACACACTTGGGATATGATGATTAACAAGTGTTGAATGTTTCAAAGCTGTAGTATAAGTAGTATTGAAGTTATGAGTCTGTACAGTAGCTTGCACGCAAACTTTAACCTGAAATTCTAAGTCGAAAAAGAGCCATAATTTGATCAAAATGAAAGTTAGAGTTATGGTTCTTGGCATACACACACGGGACATGATGATGAACAAGTGTGCCAAGTTTTAAAGCTGTAGTATAGGTAGTATTGAAGTTATGAGTTTGTACAGTAGCTTGCACGCAAACTTTAACCTGAAATTTTAAGTCAAAAAAGGGCCATAATTTGATCAAAATGAAAGTTAGAGTTATGGTTCTTGGCAAACACACTCGGGACATGATGATGAACAAGTGTGCCAAGTTTAAAAGCTGTAGCTATAGTAGTTTTTAAGATATAGGTAGGTTGCACGTAAACTTTAACCAAAGCGGGACGCCGACGCCGACGGCGACGCCGACGCCGACGCCCAAGTGAGTACAATAGCTCGACATATTCTTCGAATAGTCGAGCTAAAAACGCCACGAAAAATATTATAGGTCCAAGTACGACTCGAACCCGCGCCAAGCGGCAAACAAAAAAAATGTTATTTGGTATTTTCTGCCTTCCTACCAACTGCGCTATAGACGCACATGGAAGTGAACACAGTTTTAAACATATACATACAAATGCAAAAGACCAGTCCAAAATAGCAAGGATATCCCCGTCTCAAAATAGCACGTTCAACCACTGTGTAATGTATGCATAATGGGCAGGTTAATATAATTGCACTATACTAATGGTTACTGAAGTAAAATATTTTATCAAAATTGAGATAATTGTGTAAAACCAGGTTAAACTATCTGATTACCATCCCTTAACTGTTTACCTACTGTTGATAAGGAAGTAAAAATATGATAACTGTTGATAAGGAAGTAAAAATATGATAACAATAATGATTTTAACCTTTTAAGTTGGTGTCCATTTGTGCCGGAAGATATTAATACTGTAAAGATTATCATTCAGATTTCCAACTTGTATATCAAAAACTGACATTACTTAAGTACACTGGAAAATGTTTACCAACTGGTTTGGATCTTTAAAGAAAATAAAACAATAATTTAAGAAAATAAAACAATAAACAACTTATAAATCAGGTAATGATTTGAAATGGCGAAGTCAGGGCAATACAGTCGATCTGTGCTTGGAGCATCTGATGAAGTAAAGGACATTTACTGTGAACCTTGTCATAGAGATGGGAGTGTAGCGATAGCCGAGGGTTACTGCAAAGACTGTCCTGAATATCTGTGTGCACAGTGTTACAAGAGTCATCGAAGAAATAAGGTTTTAGCAAACCATGTGCTACTAGACAAGAACTCAATGCCGACAGCTCCAGGATCCATTAGAACAGTTTTGGATATTTGCAAGGAGAAGTGCACGCTTCACTCCGATAAAGTGATAGAACTCTTCTGTGAAACGTGTGACAAACTTGGATGTACTATCTGCATCACGCTTGATCATCGTCTGTGTAGGAACGTGAAACATATTCCTGACATTGTCAAAGACTTGAAAACTAGTCAAGAGTTTACAGCATTTTATGAGCACATCAAGTCAACTACAGATAGTCTGTCTGAATTTGAACAAAAACTACAAGCAAATGCCACTTCCAACAATGACATGCAAAAACTTGCGAAACGAGAACTTAAACGTCAGAGGGCTGAAGTCAACAAATTTTTTGATGAACTGGAGAGAAAGATGGATGATCAGATTCTTATGATGGAGAAAAGAAACAAAGATGCCCTAAAAGCAGCATCTGACACGCTGAAACCTATGAAAAAAGAGCTGGATCAAATAAAGAATGACATCGAGTCAAAGAAATCGGGACAAAATTGTGAGTTGTTTATTTCAATGAAAAAGAGCAAGGAGAAAATAAGGACTTTAGATGATCAATTTAACAACATGCAAGGGGAACTAACAATACAACATTATACACTGCTCCCGTCAGAACAGATCCAGACAATGATGAGAACTGTGACAGAAATCTGCAAGATATCAACATCCATGATCACTACAGAGGTTAGCAAAACACCAGCAACCAGAACCACTACAGAGGTTAGCAAAACACCAGCAACCAGAACCACTACAGAGGTTAGCAAAACACCAGCAACCAGAACCACTGCAGAGATCTGCACAGCCAGACTTAAGGCAGTGATGGACATTAAAACTAACAAAGACAAAACAGAGCCTTCTATATCTGGACTCACCATAATGCATGGAAACTACTGTGTTGTATCAGACCACGGTAATAAAAGTATTAAGGTGGTTGACACAAAGAGTAAGCAAGTGATCTCGGAGATAGGCATTGAATCAGTGTACATCTGGGGGGTGACATCAGTAAGTGATGATCAGGTTGCTGTATCAGTATCATTATCAACTGGTAAAGACCAAATGCAGTTTTTCTCTGTATCAACATCTGGAGTCATAAGGAGTACCAACCAGGTGATTAATGTTGATAACTATTATCCAGGCATGGTTCATTGTAAAGGTAACATTTATGGAGTTGGTGGTAAAAACAACAAGATTGAAACCCTCAGTATGAAAGGGAAGATCATCAGAACAATCAAAACAGATGACAAAGGTGCAAATCTGTTGGGTGGTCTGCAACGAATAGCTCTAAGTCCTGATGGACAAACAATTTATGTAACAGATGGTTCAAAGAACAGTGTTACCAGTTTAACATTGGATGGAAAAGTCAAGGCCATCTATACTGACAAGGACCTGAAGGATCCTTGTGATATCACTGTGGACAAGCGTGGCTATGTATATGTAAGAAGCCTTGGTACATGCAATATTCAGCAGTTTACAGCAGACCTCAACAAGGTTAAGGTTCTCATAGAAGATGTTGATGGGACTGAAATTACCTACCTGAGCACTGAGAACAAACTTGTTTATGAAAGTGACAAGGGAAAAATCAATGAGTATTCCTTAAATTTTAAATAAACAAACAAACTACTCATTATACCAAGTTGTAATGAGAAAGTTCTCAGAACTTTAGGAAGTTGCTAAACCTCCTGCTATAATATGATAATATTGGTCAGCTGTTAACTAATAATTAGTTAAAATATAGTGCTATTTATGCATTTTGAATTTATTTAATCAATAAAATTATTTTTTGATCCTGTATACTTATTAAAATTAAGGCCAAAATACAGGTTGTCAACTTGTCAGTCTCATTTTTTACCCCAGTGAAATAGACATCATGTTGTCACAAAATGAAGGCCTTATCGCTGTAATATGTTAAATAAATGAAAACATTATAAAAGAACTAAAATTGTTTTTTTTACATCAGTCCATATAGAGCAATTAAATAAAATATTATGATATCTTATGTTCATGAATTTTCCTAAATACACAGCAGCAAAGGGTAAAAGATGTGTCAAATTAACCTTTTACTAGATAGTATTACATGTTTTATATGACTTTATCGCATGGGCAAATAGTTTAGATCCAGATCATGTGGCACATCTGTCACATATGATCTGGATCTACACTGCTTGTATCATGATTGAAATCAATTAATGAGTTTAAAACTGAACAGTTTAGATCCAGATTAGACAGAAATGATGTAAAACCTGATCTGGATTTACACTGCTGGCACATAAAATGAAAGCATGTCCATGGAAGAAAATTACAGAAATTACAGTATTCAATAATAAATAGTACTACAGTCTGCATCACATTTAAATATACAAGGAAATCTTAGTAGTGTTGATATTAGGAAAGAGTGTATTCAGTGAAAGCACTAAGGCATTTCTGATAAAAGGGCCACAACTCTCGAGAGCCAACATTAACAACAGCATTTTCTACTCTAAAAAGTAAGAAAAAACAAGATCTGTTTGGGTTACAATACTCAGTACAAGCCAGCAGCTCAAATAAAAGTCTTATCCCCATAATACCAGTAAACCTTGAAGCAAAAGATCGATTGTGTTTCTTGTATTATATATAGTTCAGTGGCATAGCTACTATTAGGCCATGTAGACCCGGGCCTACAAGTAGGACAAGAACATGACATTTTCAAAAGTCCCAATAAAAAAATAAAAACGGTTGGGGGTTGTAGCAGGTTCAAGCTGTTTGATCGAATCAAGTGTGTCTGGCATTTATTTGCTTAATTGCAGAAAATGATAATTTCCTATGTCCAGATGTAAATTCAGGCTTATGATCAAAATTGTCTGTGCTTTTTTTGTTACACAGTACAGCATGTAGAAAGATTACAGTTGCCCCGCCCCCACACCTTCATAATGACATTATGTCACAGTGCTTTATAGTTCACATTTACATCTGTATGAAATGTTTACATCAGCAATTCGCTGTAGTTTTAAGCCAGCAGCCAGTTTTTCAAAATGTTAATCAAATTCATAGATAAAAAGTTTTGTTTTGATAATTTTCCTTGAAAAAAAAACAACAACATTAGAATGTGCATTTTTCTATTTTAATCTCCACTTGTTTCACAGCTTCTGAGCTGCATCACCCCCCAGATCTCCTTACCAAGGGGCAAGTGCACCTTGGAACCCCTTGTATGGGCCTACAGCATCAAACAAGCTGGCTATGCCCCCTGCATGTCCTGTACTTCAAAACTAGAATTTTATCCATAGGACATGGTTGCACTCACTCTCTGCTCAATAATAAACTTTAGGGCCATTACTACATGTAGTTTTTAGTATAAGGTTTGAAAATGGTTTCTCCAAAGCAACATCATCTTGGTATATTTAAATTTTTTAACAAGTGATTTCAACATCATAAATTTATAGCCTGAAGATAAGAGCCAATGGAAAAAAAAAACAACAACAAATTTTGACACTTTAAAGGGTCAGAATGAAGCATAAATAATATAACCCTGCTGTCTGATCAAAATCTACACTATTTACTTTTAGATTCATTTACTAATAGATAACTTCTGAGCAGGAATCACATGGTATAGATTCAGATCAGAAAGCCATATATGGCTCATTTTTGAGTACTTTTACACCCCCTGATATTTTTGTTACCAGTAACAAAAACACATTGTTCAAGTAACAAAAGGTAACATGTAGGAATGGTGGGCAAAAGAAAAAACACTCTCCATCTCAAAAAGGTAACAGCCTTACATACCTCAAGTAACAAATGGGCACAAACTGAAAACAGTCTATTTATAATAAAATATAATCTGCTTCTCATTTCTGTGCCCACAGGTAACACAAGTAACAAAAGGTAACAGCCTTATATACTTCAAGTAACAAGAAGGGCACAAACTGAAAACAGTCAATTTATAATGAAAGATAATCTGATTCTCATTTCTGTGACCATAGGTAACACAAGTAACAAAAGGTAACAGCCTTATATACTTCAAGTAACAAGAAGGGCACAGACTGAAAACAGTCAATTTATAATAAAAAATTATCTGCTTCTCATTTCTGTGACCATAGGTAACACAAGTAACAAAAGGTAACAGCCTTATATACTTCAAGTAACAAAAGGGCACAAACTGAAAACATTCAATTTATATTAAAATATAATCTGCTTCTCATTTCTGTGACCATAGGTAACACAAGTAACAAAAGGTAACAGCCTTATATACTTCAAGTAACAAGAAGGGCACAAACTGAAAACAGTCAATTTATAATAAAATATAATCTGCTTCTCATTTCTGTGACCATAGGTAACACAAGTAACAAAAGGTAACAGCCTTATATACTTCAAGTAACAAGAAGGGCACAAACTGAAAAAAGTCAATTTATAATAAAAGATAATCTGCTTCTCACTTCTGTGCCCATAGGTAACACAAGTAACAAAAGGTAACAGCCTTATATACTTCAAGTAACAAGAAGGGCACAAACTGAAAACAGTCAATTTATAATGAAAGATAATCTGATTCTCATTTCTGTGACCATAGGTAACACAAGTAACAAAAGGTAACAGCCTTATATACTTCAAGTAACAAGAAGGGCACAAACTGAAAACAGTCAATTTATAATGAAAGATAATCTGATTCTCATTTCTGTGACCATAGGTAACACAAGTAACAAAAGGTAACAGCCTTATATACTTCAAGTAGCAAGAAGGGCACAGACTGAAAACAGTCAATTTATAATAAAAGATAATCTGCTTCTCATTTCTGTGACCATAGGTAACACAAGTAACAAAAGGTAACAGCCTTATATACTTCAAGTAACAAGAAGGGCACAAACTGAAAACACTATAATTAAAGATAATCTGCTTCTCATTTCTGTGTCCATAGGTAACACAAGTAACAAAAGGTAACAGCCTTATATACTTCTAGTAACAAGAGGGGCACAAACTGAAAATGGTAGTTTTTAAATGAATTCATTTACTGTGTAAACCATTCAGTGATGCAGTTCTAAGTACTGATTGATAGATGTTAATTCCTAACAATTTGACAAATACTGCAACTTCATTGGACAAATATAAATTCAAACACTAAATGAGGTTAAACATGTTGATTTTTTTTAATTCTCCTACCCGAGCAATGAAGACTGAAGAGAACCCATAAGTAAGCCACTTGTTTGGTGCAATCACACAGACAGCCTTATTTGATTTGAAAATTAACTTTATAGGGAAAACTTGCCTTTTTTGCATCAAGAAGTGGGCCTGGAACAATTATCAAAACGATCAAGGATTCTGGAAATATTATTGCTAGACCACGGAAAAAGAACAGATCATAATATTTTTTAAACTTTCTCAAATTAATTCAGACTAACCCTTTCCTCCATAGATACACCTTTATTGCACGGGCGAACAGTTTAGATCCAGATCAGCTGGCACATCTGTGCCATCTGATCTGGATCTAAACTGTTTACTTTTTTATTCATTAAGTTACTTCTGAAAAAAATGCAACCAGTGCAGATCCTGATTAAACGACACAGATGTGCCAGCTGATCTGGATCTACACTGGTTGCACACGCGTAAAATGAGTATATATGGAGGAAAGGGTTAACACAGTATTTAGAAGTAGAGGTTGTTAGGACATGCATGCACATGATTAATTCAATTATGTGCCATTTTATGTCACTATCAATTCTGCAGGAAATGTGCTTCAGTCATCAAACATTAACTATTTGGATAAGTTCATTAGTTCTGACTATATCCTATGTGTCACCAGTGGGATGTTTCCAAAAAATGGCTGGTTTGTGTTTTCCTGTTCAAAAAATGTACAAGAAACAGTTACTTCCATTTTCATACTTTGCAGAAGTGTCTCATCATGCCTTTAAAGATTTGTGAAGTTTCATCAAAATAGCACCATCAGTTCTGTTAAAAAAATATTTTTAAATAATGAGCAAAAAATGTCAGAAGTGCAACAAAAAAGTGTGACACTTTTAAAATTCACATTTATTCAGACCAGTATTTTACAAAAGCTTGAATTAAGACAAGTTTTAGTGTTTTCTTTAGTAAAAGGTGCATTTATTAGGCATCAAATAATGATAAAATTAAGCATATTATACTTAAAGTAATCAAAATTTATGCTATAAAGTCAAGCATGGTAGATAAGAAAATACCTCAAGAAAATCAATACATCATTAAAAATTTATAGGACTTTAAAGATAAAAAGAACATGAAAAATGTTTTGTGTATCATTAAGTTTTATGTTTCTAGAGGCAATGATTTTAATATAATTATCTCTATTGAAAATGTCAGCTAAATTTGTGTGACATTATGCACATATTGCAATATTCTGTCAATATATCTTTTACAAGAGAACAAGAGCATGTTTTTTTCCTAGAAGTCTATGTCATGTTTTGTTAAATTGTGACAAACAGGAATGGCCTTAGTGAAACATTTTTGAGTACAAGGCACTTATGTGGTTGTCAGGAGTGTGACACGGGTGTGACACATTTTCTTAAAAATATCAATTTTTTATCTTTATGTGATACCACAAGTTCTAAAGCACTTACATTTGATGCTTCAACATATATTTTAACAGAATGCACATTTAAATGATAAGAAACAGTAATAATTGTATTTTAAGCACATAAAAGGACCGCAATGGAAATAAGTGCTTGCACTTTATTGTGTTATCCTTGGTATTTGAAGCATTCCATGGTTATCTCTGCTTCTAAACATTTTATATGATTGTTATTTGTTGGTAATATTTATTTTTATTGTTCACATGTGTAAAAAAAATTATGTAAACCATTGTATGTTTCCTATGCCGAAATAAATCTATCTATCTATAAATTAAAATTCTTGTGATTTATTTATTATTTATTATTTGTCAATAAAGCTCTATAAAATTTTTATTCAGCCACATATGAGTATTACTTGATTGATTTTGATCACTGTAAAGATTGTACAAACATAATTATGGTGCAACCAGTTTTGACTTTATATGACCTTAAAATTATATTCTTAACATTTTTTTTCACTTCACTTGCCATTTTTTTCAAATGACAATATCTTAGCACCCAGTTGACCAATTTAAAAAATCTTTTCAGTTCTGTACTCAGTTTAATAAGCAAAAATACAGAATAACAAGTTCGGAATTTTTATGAACTTTTAAGTTTCACTATATTTTCACTTTTCCAGACATTTTTTTTAAACAGCCCTAGTGTAGTGCCTGGTCTGCCTTCACACCCATGTAGTCTGATCAGGATCTACACCAGTTACTTTTAGATTTATTACTTCATTTCTGATCTAGAAGAGACCAGTTTAGATCCATGTCATATATACCAGCTGAACCAACATGGTTGAGCTGGTCCCTGGATCTATACTTAATGCATATTATGTAGACTATATCAGAGAAAAAGATGCGACAGAATGAATTTTCAAAAAAAGGTGATAAAGAGCTCATCTATTTTCACATTTACTTAACAAATGTAAAGCCCTACAAGACATTTAAGCTTTGATTCTATAGTAGTTGTCATATCATGTTCTAAAAATTATTATGAAGGAACAGTTGTAATTATTGTAGTACTGTTTCACTTTGGTAAAATACCCTTTACATCCAAACCCTTGCATCAACATTTGATCTGTAGCTCTGATCATGCATATTTATCACATACTGTGAAAAGATAAAATATTGTTGTTTATTTTAAGCTGCACAAAATATGAAGCTGTAGAACATATCACTTTTCAAAATAAATTGCAAGCAATAATTTGCAGTTATTCTCAAATCTAAGGGTCTGATACAGATAATGGATTTAATTTGCTATTAATATGCCTTTGTGTTGTTCATGAAAAAGGTTTAAACTGGGTTACAATGTTAGATTCTAACCCAGGTTTAAACATAAGACTTGGGATTGAAAACAAAAGTCCATGTTGTCATTAAACAGATCATTTTTGAAAAACTAATACATTCTACCATGATTTAAGTTCATAAACAGCAACTTAACTAATTTGCATAATTACTCCCTTTTAGGAATGTATTCATTGTTTAGCATGATAATATTCCTCTAAACACACCCATCAAAGTATTTTCAACCAATCACTGCTCAGTTTTCATGTTATGCTAATATAGTAAAGTGCCTTGTGTTTTATGACCATGTTACATAATCTTATCAGCAAGACACAGGTCTTATCAGCTGGGGGTCCTTTTGAAGATAAGAAGTTCACTTTGTAAGAGACTAAAGATGTGCTAATTGAGGGTAGAAGTGTTGTTTTAAGGAACTGATATAATATATATTAAATATACTATTTAATGTTCCAAAGGTTGTTTTAAGAAACAAATTTATTTGGTTCTGACAACTTCAATAAGTGCTTTGAAATGATTTTTAAAGCCAGAGGAAAGTTGAAAACAAAAGAATATTTCTAATGATTCATAACTGATTTAAAGAAGGAGGTTTTATTCAGCAGAATTTTAAAGAAAAATATTATTTTAAATTTATTAATATAGTCTCATATATGTACAGACAAGGATAAGACATCACATACACATCAAAATTAAATTTACACAGCCATTCTATATGTAAGAATTAAGAAAGACTTATTGAAAAATTACAGTGACTGAATTAAACATATTAATAACAAGGATAATATCATGTCATACATGTAAGAGAAGTCGCCTGCCGGAAAGCTACTATCTTTTAAGAATAAACTAGAGAATTTTTCCATGATGCTTTTTTGTATAATGTTCTTACCCTGTGAACCCTTATAGCAGAGCTGACAAACAAATAATCCTGGTATAAAAATCCTGCTTTAATTCAGCAAACAGAGAGAGAGAGAAAGAAAAAAATTCATTTATTAATTATGAAAGATTGTTTCTTCTATAGAACATTTAATTTTTGTAAACATCCATTCCCATATTTTAAGAACAAGTTCACATAGTATACTGTTTTGTTGTTATTTTATAGTTTGAATATGTTGTAAGTGGTAAAAGAAAGAACCAATATGTGGACAAAAATTACAATAGTGAAAGACAATATTAAAACAAAATTAGTTTGAGATTCTATATCCAATTTTCACTCCAAGTTGAAAGGGAACATATTCCTAAGAGATATGTGTCAAAACTAACATGACATAGTATAATTCTAGCGTTATGCCTAATACGGCTTTAACTTATAAGAAAAAAAGGAGAATGTTAAACTATGATCAAACATTTACCCAGTGCACTGTAACACAAATGCAACAGGTAGTGTTGTTAGGGTGCCTGAGAATAGAAAGAGGCCCGAGATGGCCTCACTGTCGCTAACGTGTTGGTTTTGTTTTCCCATAAGAAAAGTCACATGCCCTGACATAACTAATTATGATCAAACAATTACCAAATGAACAAGTCACATGTGTAAGAAGCACATTAGAAAACATAATAATTACTCCCGATGACATAACATCCACTTTAAAATCTCTTAATGTAGGTAATTAACTAAAGCAGTGGGTCCAGATGAAATTAACAAAAGAATTTAAAAAATATTTCTTACATCTTGCATACTCAGCAAAAACAAAAAGTATCCACTCCCCTATCTCTAATTTTGCAAAATTAGAAAAAAAAATCAAAATTCTTTCTTAGAACCAATATGATTTCTGCAAAACTTGCCAAGTAATACAATTTTCTTAAAAATCTAAAGTAACAACTGAGTTATCCTTCTGCTTTTAGTAATAAGGGTTTCAGGAGGAAGTCATTGGTTCTAAAAAATATTCACATGTATTAGAAAGAAAACAATTTCTCAAGTTCCAATGGTAGATAAAATCCAAAAACATTCATCAGTAAATGAATAAGTCAGAGACCACTAGATAGTTTCCCATAGACTTAAATTATAAGATTTAGTCCTCCTGTGATTCATTTAACACGACTTTTTCCAAAACTACATCAGCTTTGCAAAGTGGCACTCTTATGCAAATAAAAAATGGCCCGAAATCAGGGTCTTAACCAACTCATTCTCTCAGCATTTTAAACTGAAAGTAATTACCCTCAGAATGTATACAAATCTTCAACCCAAAATAATGAAAGCACCAACTTCATTAAAGTGCCACAAATCACCTTTCAAACAGTGTTTTAAAAAAATCAATTTTATTTTAAAGTATATAATTAAAGCCCCAGCCCTTAACTTAAGTAAGAATACACTATGGAAAAATCATATTTGTCCATATAGACTCAAATATATAAACTCTAACAGAACACAAAAGGTCTGATCAAATTCTTTCTTATAGACGGGATTTTCCATGATAATGTTAAATTATAGTTAACAAACTTTTAAGAAGCTAAGTATAATGTAGCTATATTTAGCATCTATTTTTAAAGACGCGACCACATCATGCGCGATCGCGATTTCTGTGACGTTTCGGAAATCCTACTTTCACTTTTAGTCGCGCGGACCAAATTTATTTTAGTGAATTAAAATTTTATAATCCCAAACTAATGCTGCAAATTTGTGCTTATATTTCCAAATACATGTAATATTTCATACAAGAGCGGGTTAAATTAAAGCAATGCTGCTTTAAAGTCATTTTACATTTTTGAAAACAAATATTTATTTTTATTCTCTATAGTTTTATCCAATGAGTCTCTGAAAATAAAGTAAGCCCGAATTGTCCCCAGACAAAATTGTCCAATCCGCGACAGGCATTTCTTATTACTGTCGTCTGACCTAATCTAGTCCTAAAAAACTGTGCTAGAAGTTCCAGCAATTCACATTTACCTCCCTTTTACTGTAGTGAATTGAAATTCTTTATAATTGATTTTCGGAAGACAGTTGCTCAGTTCTTGGAGTGAAGGATCATGTTAGTGATCAATCAAACTTAAAACAGCTAAAATTAAGTAATATAAACACTATTCAAATGTTCTCATTGAATGAGAATACCATAATGAGAATATAATAATTGAAATACAATGTACTATTTATTTTTGCTCAGTAAACTATATTTTTAAAACTTTTTGTTGCAAATAAAAGAAGTTTCTTGTAACACAAATTTCAGTTTGTTTGCCGTTTAACTTGCTTCTGAATCCATTAAATTAAATCTCATAAAGAAAATTGGACTACTCTTTTGTTGCCTGGAACATAATATTATACTACTACATGTATTACCATCCATAATAATGCTTCTTATGAAGTTTGGGGTAGCATCTAGTCACTGCTTTTCAATGTCTTTCCAGGACAAAATATATCAGACATAAAGAATATATGTACCGGTATATTACTTTCTAGGGACCTTGATATCTTGATGGTCACAGTATCTCGAAATAGAAATTGATCATATGGTCTTGTTAAAGCCTTTCCTCTCATATGCATTTTTATGCTTGTGCGACCAGTGTAGATCCAGATTAGCTGGCACATCTGTGCCGTCTGATCAGGATCTGCACTGGTCTCATTTTGGTCAGAAATAACATATTAAGCAAAAAGCAAAAAGTTCAGATCCTGATCAGACAGCACAGATGTGTTGGCTGATCTGGATCTAAACTGTTCCCCTCGAAGTTACAAATGATCAGTCATAAAAATATGTCCATCGGTTTATGAAACATGCTTAACAATCCATCTTGTTTTTATTTTGACAGTTATGGAAAGAGGAGTTGTGGGTGGGGGTGGGGTGGGGCACAATGTGCTCAATTTCAGCTTTAATTTAGAAAGCTTTTCTGGAGCATATCTTTATACATGTGAATGGAAAATTATAGGTGTTAATAATTGAAATATTTAGGGCAATTTGAAGATGTGAAGTGCACAGGAATCATCACTCAAAACTTTGTGTTTTTACAGAATTATGTCCCTATATATTTTTTTCTAAACTACTGTCAACAGTATATTTCTAAAACTGCAAAAGGAAACTTAATAATTCTTGAAATATTAATGAGCATTGAGAAGATGTGCATCGCATAAGAACCATTACTTGACCATAAGCATATATAGAATTACATATCACTAGAATTTTGTCCTTAGAAAGGTTTGAACATACAGATGAACCTGTTATGACCGCCACCTGCATTCAGCAACCACCTAATCTTACTTGTTGTTCTTATTTTATCTCTCTTAAACAGCCACCAGTATTAAGCAGCCACTTTTTGTTGCTACCCTTTCGGTGGATGCTTAACCCATTTCTCCATATAATTATATGCATTTTTATGCATTTGCGCCCAGTGTAGATCCAGATCAGCTGGCACATCTGTGCCGGCAGGTCTGATCAGGTTCTGCACTGGTCGCATTTTGGTCACAAATAACCTAACAAATAAAAAAGCGAACAGTGCAGATTCTGATCAGTTGGCACGGATGTGCTGGCTGATCTGGATCTAGACTGTTCGCCCATGCAGCAAACAGTCTCCATTCAGATCAGCCATCACAGCCATGCCATCTGATCAAGATCTACACTGTTTCTTTTTTACTTCTTTATTTTTTTACCAAGAAGCACACAGTTTGGATCCTGAGCATAAGGCATAAATGTGCTGGCTGCTGCAAACCTACACTGTTTGCACATGCGATATAACCCATATATATGGAGTAAAGGGTTAATTTTTAAGAGACTGACCAGACTACAGTGATTTACTGTTCACTTACTTGATCTAGAATAATCATATAAATCTAGAAGCATTTAGTACAGAACTGACTCACTGATATGTGATAGTATAGATCCAGATCTGCAAGATGACAAGGATCAACACTGCTCTTGGCCAGAAAATACAATATGAAGGAAGAGACTAGTTAAAGTTTGTATGCTGGTTGATCGCTGATTGATCAAACTGCTTATCGCTGATTGATCAAACTGCAGGGAAGCCCATCAAATTAAGATCCAGATCAGCCTGCATGTTCATGCAGTCTATGTAGGATTCACAATATTCCCTTCTTGATCAGATATAACCTTAGCAGGCTGTCAAGCAGTCATAAGTTTTCCTTTTTTCCCTACTTTTTTGTCTTGTTCCTAATTTTCCCTACATTTTTACAAAAAACACACTCCTACTATTCCTACTTTTTTGTCAATAATGGGCAACAAAGAAGATTGTTTTCAGTATAACTGCAGGAAAACTAAACCCAGGGAAAAGCTTTAGTGCTATTTATGATGCATTCATCGAGATGAGGCCCCATAGTCCATACTGACTGCACACAGATATCTCTCTCAGTTGCCATAGGCAGTTTGACATGGGTGTTGGGGCCTAAATTGGATGAAATGTACCATGATATGTATAGTATGAGTGAAGTCAAGACTCTGAATAGACTGTTACGTATTCCTACTTTTGGGGAAAAATTTCCTACTTTTTCCCTATTTTTGTGTCAAAATGGTTCCTATTAGTGATGAGAATCGAACGGCTGAAGAAGAATGGATTAATCGGTCCGATTCTGATATCTGTTCGATTTGATTAATCGAGTAGAATCGGAATCAAACATCTAAATAGACTTTTATAGTTTACAACTATGGGAGAGACAGCAAACCTTTCTCAATACTTCTCATATTTCTGCTTTTATTGTTTTGATGAAGAATTTAATGGCACAACTGCTTTTTGATTTTTTTTAGTATTTTCTTACCATGGATAACAAAAAAGTAAAGCAGGACACTTCATTTTTTAGTTAATAACAATTCTCATATCCAGTCACAAAATCTAAAAAAATTAAATAAAAAATCTTCACATGATCTTCAATTATCAATTACTAAGTTTAATAATTGATTATGGGTTTGCTGTTCTTTAAGCGGCTCACCATGGAGATGACTATATAAACAGCGTTGAATATATGGCATAGATCAGTGTTATTTTGGTTTTAAATCATGTTTCATGGTTAATGCTACATATGGTGCAATAGAAAATCTCCCATTGAATTTGATTTTCATGCAAAATTAGGGAACTAATTCACAGTCTTTACTTAAGGGCATTACCAATTGTTACATGTGTTACCTATGGGAACAAAAATTCAAAGCAATTTGACTTTTATTCTATGTTGACTATTTTCAGTTTGTGCCCCTTTTATTACTTGAAGTATATAAAGGCTGTTACCTTTTGTTACTTGTGTTACTTATGGGAACAGAAATGACCAGCCATTTGACTTTTATTCTAAATTGACAGTTTTTAGTTTGTGCCCCTCTTGTTACTTGAAGTATATAAGGCTGTTACCTTTTGTTACTTGTGTAACCTATGGGCACAGAAATGACATGCAATTTAACTTTTTTCTAAACTGACTGTTTTTAGTTTGTGCCCATCTTGTTACTTGAAGTATATAAGGCTGTTACCTTTTGTTACTTGTGTTACCTATGGTCACAGAAATGACAAGCAATTTAACTTTTATTTTAAATTGACCATTTTCAGTTTGTGCCCTTCTTGTTACTTGAAGTATACAAGGCTGTTACCTTTTTTTACTTGTGTTACCTATGGGCACAGAAATGAGAAGCAGATTATATTTGAATATAAATTGAATGCTTTCAGTTTGTGCCCTTTTTGTTACTTGAAGTATATAAGGTTGTTACCTTTTGTTACTTGTGTTACCTATGGTCACAGAAATGAAAAGCAGATTATCTTTTATTATAAATTGACTGTTTTCAGTTTGTGCCCTTCTTGTTACTTGAAGTATATAAGGCTGTTACCTTTTGTTACTTGTGTTACCTATGGTCACAGAAATGAGCAGCAGATTATATTTAATTTTAAATTGACCATTTTCAGTCTGTGCCCTTCTTGTTACTTGAAGTATATAAGGCTGTTACCTTTTGATACTTGTGTAACATATGGGCACAGAAATGACATGCAATTTAACTTTTTTTCTAAACTGACTGTTTTTAGTTTGTGCCCATCTTGTTACTTGAAGTATATAAGGCTGTTACCTTTTGTTACTTGTGTTACCTAGAGGCACAGAAATGACAAGCAATTTAACTTTTATTTTAAATTGACCATTTTTAGTTTGTGCCCCTCTTGTTACTTGAAATATATAAGGCTGTTACCTTTTGTTACTTGTGTTACCTAGAGGCACAGAAATGACAAGCAATTTAACTTTTATTTTTAATTGACCATTTTCAGTTTGTGCCCTTCTTGTTACTTGAAGTATATAAGGCTGTTACCTTTTTGTTACTTGTGTTACCTATGGGCACAGAAATGAGAAGCAGATTATATTTTAATATTAATTGAATGCTTTCAGTTTGTGCCCTTTCTGTTACTTGAAGTATATAAGGTTGTTACCTTTTGTTACTTGTGTTACCTATGGTCACAGAAATTAAAAGCAGATTATCTTTAATTATAAATTGACTGTTTTAAGTTTGTGCCCTTCTTGTTACTTGAAGTATATAAGGCTGTTACCTTTTGTTACTTGTGTTACCTATGGTCACAGAAATGAGCAGCAGATTATATTTAATTTTAAATTGACTGTTTCAGTCTGTGCCCATCTTGTTACTTGAAGTATATAAGGCTGTTACCTTTTGTTACTTGTGTTACCTAGAGGCACAGAAATGACAAGCAATTTAACTTTTATTTTAAATTGACCATTTTTAGTTTGTGCCCCTCTTGTTACTTGAAATATATAAAGCTGTTACCTTTTGTTACTTGATTTACCTAGAGGCACAGAAATGACAAGCAATTTAACTTTTATTTTAAATTGACCATTTTCAGTTTGTGCCCTTCTTGTTACTTGAATCATATAAGGCTGTTACCTTTTTGTTACTTGTGTTACCTATGGGCACAGAAATGAGAAGCAGATTATATTTTAATATTAATTGAATGCTTTCAGTTTGTGCCCTTTTTGTTACTTGAAGTATATAAGGTTGTTACCTTTTGTTACTTGTGTTACCTATGGTCACAGAAATGAGCAGCAGATTATATTTAATTTAAAATTGACTGTTTCAGTCTGTGCCCTTCTTGTTACTTGAAATATATAAGGCTGTTACCTTTTGTTACTTGTGTTACCTATGGTCACAGAAATGAGAAGCAGATTATCTTTTATTATAAATTGACTGTTTTCAGTTTGTGCCCTTCTTGTTACTTGAAGTATATAAGGCTGTTACCTTTTGTTACTTGTGTTACCTATGGTCACAGAAATGAGAAGCAGATTATCTTTTATTATAAATTGACTGTTTTCAGTTTGTGCCCTTCTTGTTACTTGAAGTATATAAGGCTGTTACCTTTTGTTACTTGTGTTACCTATGGTCACAGAAATGAGCAGCAGATTATATTTTATTTTAAATCGACCATTTTCAGTTTGTGCCCTTCTTGTTACTTGAAGTATATAAGGCTGTTACCTTTTGTTACTTGTGTTACCTATGGTCACAAAATAATATCCCCGATAAATGGTTAAATATAGTTTCACTTATCCTAGTTGTGCCTTTTTGTTACTTGAGTTGAGAATAATTGTTACTGGTTACAAAAATACCATATGGTGTAAAAATACTCAGAAACGAGCCATATCTAGCTCTGCAGGCCTGGTGATAAACCATCTACAGTTGATCATTATGCTTACCTCTTTGGCAATCGGTACTGTACTGATAACTGTTAACATTTTAAAGTTAACATTATTTCGCCCTTTTGTTGTGCTAAATATATTGCATGCATTCATTAACGCCTACTCGTCTTCTTTAAGTTGTTGGAGATGTGTTGAAATTATGTACTTAACACCTACTGATTTGTAATTCTTGACTTTGTTAACATTTATTACCCCACTTGTAATTATTAAAACTGTTTTGAAGTAAAAATGCATATAAATGAAGTGAAATTCTAGTTTACGCCGAATTGATAATACTTTACGTCTCTTTCCGTTACGTTACTTTACTCTTTGCTGGTGAAACATAAAAAAGACTTACCGTGCAAACTACCGAATTCAAATTCTAGGACATCTAAAACAAAATTTATAAGGATAAGTGAAATAAATAGGTCGACTGATTGGTGTAATCTATATGTTGTTAGCTATAATGATAAACTTTGAATACGTTTAAACTTGGAATTTGCTACATGAAGCTGTTGATAACAGTGTTTTGTGAACCAAGACAAAGTGAATTTAAAGGGACCTGGTTAGTTGTTTAGGAAAAAAACCATAGAGCTTGATATTGCTGCTAAAATTGACTTTGACAACATTACAGAAAGTACAGCAGCAATTACTTAAACGGATATCTAATAAGGTGAATGAACCGATATCTAATAAGGTGAATGTTTTCTAGGGGTCGCGCATACTGTACCTCGCCGCGCCGAATCCAGACACTCTTCTGTCGTAGTCCTATAAATAGCATCCGCAACAGATGGCCAGGATCAGATATGCTCTCCGAATGTTCTGAGAGTTAGGGTACAAGGACGCGGGACCAGCCAACTTACCGCATTTACTTTGGACTAATAAATGCTGCTGCTGCTGCTCACACTTATGTATTATAGTACTTAAAAATCAAATATCGAGTATCGAAGTCCCTTTATTGGCAATTATTTTATTATACATGCTCAGTTTCCTTTCTTCTTTTAATCTGTATGGAGAGACTGTGTCTTCTAGATGTGTCCAATCTTAATGTGCATATTTCACTATGAGTGAATTCTGAGTGCAACTCAGTGCGGGATTCCCTAAAACAGATAACTATTCAACTTAAATTAATTCTCTCAAAATGATTTATTTTGGAGTACTAGCATTTGTTCTAACAATTTTACATTTACCATCGTACCCTTGTGATCAAGACATAATTGACTTGAGGCTGGCAGGGATTCCCGTGTATATACAGGCGATAAAAACGAGGGAGTTATTACACGATTTTCTGCAAGCCTATGCCGCTTCTGATGAAAAATTTTCATCTTTTATGAGTATTTTGCCCAAAGCAAGAGAAAAACTTGTCATATCACAATACTGTGAAGCAGACTTACACATGCTTACTGAAGGCAATTCTTCAGCAGCAAAAGTGTTTCCACAGTACATCGATGCTTCATCAAAAATACCAAATGGAATCATTCAAGGACATTTTAATTGGCTTGGAGAGTACCAGGAGTGTCTTGGTATTGACAGTGTCTTCAATAATGAAACTGGGAAATCCTTCAAGGGGAAATATTTCTCCGCAGTTTTGTATGTGAATGGGAAACCTGCTTTAGGTACCTACCCCATCATAATCGGAATGTGTTTTCCAGATTCTTGTGATGAAAATGATGCAGGTGCGACAGCAAATATGCTACTGCAGTACTTAAAATTTGCAATTGCAAAGTATTATCCCGACATCAAAAGGCAAAATCTTACAATTGTTGAAGCTCTTGCATCAGAAGATGTAAAGCTTGAGAGAGGTGCTTTAGCTGTTCTCTCAGTGTTTGGGATTATAGTAGTGATAGTGTTAGCGGCAACTCTAATAGATTATGGATCCTCAAGTTGCGAGCAGGAACAGAAACTGTCAGGGGTAGAAGAGAATGATGCGCCATACTATGAAAGCTCTGACAGGACTGGTCTTCTTTCTGGGGATCTCTTCTCTCGAAGTATTCAGGAAGGACGCTGTAACATTTAAAAAAAAAGACTTCTAAAGTTGTGTTAAGCATTTTCTGTTGTCAGTAATGGAAAGAAGTTGTTTGGGACAGAGACTGCTGTGGGCCCACTGGCATGTCTAAATGGGCTCAGGGTGATGAGTATGTGGTGGGTTATTCTAGGACACACATACGCTTTCGGCATTTCCTTTTCAGATAATATGAATTACGGTCTAGAACTAATCAAAAGATTTACATTCCAGCCTATTATTAATGGAACTTTCTCAGTGGACAGTTTCTTTTTTCTTAGTGGACTTCTTGTTTCCTATCTGTCTTTGAAAGAAATCAGAGAGAAAGGTAATCTGAATTGGGTGTATTATGTTTTTCACAGATATTGGAGACTTACCCCGCTGTTGGTCTTTGTTATCGTCTATAACACATTTCTGTTTATTCCTACTATCTCAGGACCATTTCAGTTCATGGTGAAAAATCCCCAGTACCAGGAGGGAATCGACATATGCAAGAGTCATTGGTGGACAAATTTACTGTACATCAACAACATGTATCCAAACTATGGTAATTTGGAAACGACTTGTTTAGGTTGGAGCTGGTACTTGGCCAATGACATGCAGTTCTACATGGTGTTAGGTCCAGTTGTCATCCTCATGCTAAGTAAGAAGAAGAAATTAGGCATTTCTTTCACTGCATTCTTGGTTGCAGCGGGAGTGTCGATACGGGGATTTTTGGTCTGGTACTATGGAATTTATGATTTTTTATATCAACTACCAACTAAACATACAGATGATCCGTGGGGTAAAAATGGAGCATTATATGGACGACCATATGCCCGATTCTCTGTGTACCTTGTCGGCATGCTGACAGGTTATGTTCTGGCATCCTCAAATAACAGACTACGCATCCCAAAGTTTGCTGCCGTTTTTGGCTGGTGTGCAGCCATAGCTACGGGTATGGCTGTCATCTATGGCCAGTTTTACTACAACCACAATACTGTTTCAATGAATCTGACACAGGCTGGATTCTATATGGCCTTCAACAGAACGGCCTGGGCATTGTGTCTGTCTTGGATTGTGCTGGCATGTATTTCAGGCAATGGGGGTCCGGTGCAGGATATCCTGTCCTGGAAGTTCTGGGCTCCTCTTGGACGCCTAACTTATGCAGCCTATCTTGTGCACCCTATTGTTATTGTCACCTATTTCTACAACATGCGTCAAAACTTACACATTTATGATCTGAGCATGATCTACCTGCTCATAGCGAATCTAGTGGCTACTTACCTTGTTGGGTTCATTGTTTCCATGTTAGCTGAGGCTCCAATGATTCAGTTGGAAAAATTAATGCTAGGACCACTTAGGGAACTGGCATGTAGAATTCTAGGACCCCGGAGAGAGCCTTAGAGTAGAAAATAAAGTTTTGAATTCGTGATCGTGAAACAGACAGCTGTCATTTCAATACATAGAACATTTCTTCTTTTTTTGCTACCAATATCATTTGAAAAACCTTGTGCAAGTATGAAAGATTTTTTCAATGTATACCAGTTAAATCGAACATTACTTTTATGATTTTTTATTTATTGTAAGCAATTATATTAAGTTTACAATTAATATGCATGAAATAAAGACTGCTACCTTGTGTTTTAATTTTTAATCATATACTGGAACAGCTTAAGAAATGTTTATTGTTGTTACGTGCCATTTTTTAAAGATATTGTGCAAAAAATCAAGATTCATAATTGAGAGAGTACAGAGAGTTGAGATTTGTGATTGTTTATTGTATAAAACTTTGCGAAAGCATTTTAAAAAATTAATTTTTCATTTTAATGTTGTCGAAATATTATATAAAAAAATCTGGAATTTCACCAGACTTTTAAGCATATTATTACGCTGCATAATGTTGTTTGTCTTTCGGGATATGTGTAGTTTCATATGTATTTCATTGAGTCATGTACTTTTTAAAATTTACAACCTTTGTTAAAGCCGCTTGAGGTAATGTGATTTAAAAGGGTGTTTCAAGAGTGAATGTGTAAGTAAACATACAGGGAGATTCGGTATGATAAATCTTAATTGTGTTCCATATTCATTCCGAATGTTTAAGTTCATTTTGCCTATCGTTATATTGCATATCGGGGTTTAATTTTTGTCAGTTAAGCACAAGGAAAACTATGCAAAATAAAACCTGACCAACTTAAAAAATGTATTTACACCTAGCTTACCATTGAGAAAAATAAAAATCGGCAAATTTTTAGCTGCACGATAATTTTGGGGTCATTTTGTGAAATATTCCTTGTAAATTTCAGTGATACCACAAGATTTTTCATTTCATTATGGCTAGTTTTTCATTTATCAGCCCTAACACATTCATAATAACTAAGATTAGATGACATTTATTATTTTAAACTAAAATTTCAAAGCAACGGCTTATAGATTGGCGAAAACCGATAGGGAAGTCTGGCGGGCGGCGGACCTTGACAATTTGCGTTAAAGCAAACCTTAGTTATAACTTACGTTTATTTCCTATTCCTCTCAAACGTTTGTAGTTATGTTCTTTGTATTACGGATTATCGATTTCTTAAACACATATTCAGTTCAGAATTATTGTTGCTAAAGCAACCAAACGGGAAAATATTTAAAATAAATATTCACAAATTACAAGGTTAATTTAGAGGGCTTATATTTGATATGATGCTTATCATCGAGGTCCTCTCAAACGTTTATTTAGATGGAAGCCCAGGAGTCACTATTGACTGCCATTTTGTAAATTGCTAAAAATGTAAAAAGAGATTTCGTAAAAAGTTTCATAATTAGCTTTAATAAAGGGAGGTAATAACAACAACAATTCATAATTAGCATCAGTTCGCAAATTTGCTGAATAAATTTTATCCTAATCCAGCAATATTGTTTTGTTTTTTTTTGTGGATGTTTTTCAAAACATTTTCTTCCCTCAGATTTCTAAATTATTGGAGTTTTCTTAAATTGACGGTGTTAAGTTGGCCGTGACCTTTTCGACATTGTCAGTCAGATTTTTCATACAAATAAATGGAGTGGGTGGGTATGCGCTTGTGTACGTATTTCCGCCTTCCTTGTTGTTCAGAACTATTATAGTAGTTCCCCTATTGTCTTATGTATTGTCATAAACTGAAAAATCCGGTTTCCGTTGTAAATAATATAACTCGGATATGTATTGATGGTCATGCATACAGGTGTTTTGTGATATAAATATTTTGTGGTTTCTTGTACATTATACACTTCTTTCTGTAATAGTATTATAATAATTTATTATTTTAATGTGACCACCATAAAGCATGTCATGATAGATTTTAAATGGCCTCACGCATTTAAATTAAATGTCAAGGCTTTTGCTTGTGGACTATTTGTAGACTGGACCCAGATTTTAACGATTTGCTGCATGAGATAAGATTCAAGTCAACAGTATCAGTGAGCGGTCATGCTGTGCTGAAAACTTTTCAACATACATGTTGTATATATATTGCAAGAGAAGATAATGGACTGTATAAATCTGTAAAATTTTATTTGAAAATAGGTTTTTGAAGTGCATTTTACTGCTGCTATGATTAACCAGTGGTTTTTGATATTTTATTTGGAAATGTTTTCGTTATAACCCTGGACTGCATTGATAGTGCTTTTATCTGGATGGATCCGTGCAGTCTGATCATGATTTACGCTAGTCGATGTTTATTCTTTTGATTATTTCTGAGAATAAACGGTGTAGATCCTAATCAGATTGCACAGATGCGCAGGCTTATCAGGATCTAAACTTGTCACAAAATCGGATATAAGCAGTATATTTTGAGTGAGAATATATTGATAGCTCAGAACAGCTTCTAAATATATTTGAAAATACATATTGTTTGACAAGAAACTGTGTTTGATTGAAAGAAATAGTTTACATCACAATTATTGATTCATATGTATTAAAAGATGTTCATATTGATCAAAGTATTCTACAACAACAAATACAGGTGACACCACCATTTTAACTTTTGTAATATTTTATTACATGTATTCTAAGAGTGTTTTACTCTGTTAAATTATGTGTTGTTTTTTTTTTAATTTTAGATTTTACCAAGGAGAGAAAGACTATATATATTGTCTCACATTTTCTCTCAGATATTGGAATTTAATTTATGTAAAGGCTTTAAAACTTGTAGTATTTTATTTCATGTACATGCTATCAAATTTAATATTATTTCGTTATAATTAATTAAGTTAGTGTAAAGTGTATACTTTTTACAAAATTCTAGTCTTGTGCATTTTCATGTCTTTTCAGAAAAACATTTAGCAGGTATTTCATTTTCTTTCAGTTGACATAAATGTTGTTTCTATTTTATGAAGCTGCCAGTCTTTGAGCTGCAAGATTGGGGTGTGGTTAGTAATTAACAAACCTGTTTAAGTTATCTTGCCAAGAGGTGTGTGTTTGTACCATACAATCGGAGGCATATAGTTGCTGCGCTTTTTGACTGTTAAGGAGTGGCATACATTTAGTTTAGTTATGTCAGTTTAACACTATTTGTTTAAAAACGCTATTATAAACTTATTTGTCTGCACAAGATACTTATAATAACTTTTGCAACAACTTAACAAATGTTTAGGCAAACGTGTTTTCCTTTAAATAATTTTGACCGTGAGTTTAAACAAAATAAATTATGCAATGTTTATGTTCATTCCATAATTATCTACCAGCAAGTTTTGATAAATCAATAAAAGTTATTTTAACTGAACCCTGGCTGTGTTTTTTGCAGCTTTTATGCTTGATAAGTAAGATTGCATGCTCAGTTAACAGTCTTGTTTCATTTTAATAACCCACTGCCTCCCTCCTAACCCCTACTTCCAAGAAAAAGAGGGAGGGGTTATTTTGCTCTGCATATATCGCTTATTCACGGTATGTACCCAGATAATGAGAATCGCGGATAATGATAGATTGTGAGAATAATGCTAGATCGCCAGGTCGGAGGAAACACCATGGAGAGGTTAGTTATTGTATGAATTTTATGTTATTGTGATCTAATACTTATCTTTTGCGATAGATAACAATCAAGCGATGTCCTAGCCTTCCTCTCATACCCATACATTTGGAATCGGCGTTCAGATAAAGTAAAACAAAGGAAAATGATCACGCAACATTCCAGATTTCTACAAAAAACTACATATTATGCCCATTTAAAAAAATTTAAACATGTTTTTTTTGTAAACGACACTGCTGTTATCAAAGCCCAAACATCGACAATCAATATCCCACCCAGCTTTAGCCCGTATTATGATTATATTCCTTAACAAACATCTTTTTTCTGAGGCACCTGAAGCAAATTGGATAATGGGGATTCGCCTAGAAAAAGTAAATAGATAATAGTAACTTAGGCGCAAACATGCAACCAAAAGTATTATTTTTATTTCAAAGCGCATTTACATTGAAAATTTACACACAAAAGAGCCTTATTATATAGGCTAACCTATGAACCTTATTTAAAATTACCGAGACACCTACGGTTAGTTTTCAAAATACTACCGGTATACGTGCATATTTTTGGTTTGGCTTTAAAGTTTAAGTACGACCTTTTCAATCGAGTGTTCTTCAATATGCAAGTACTGTATAAGCCGATTATTCTAAATATAAGGTGGAAACTCCGTTCTCCGATGCTGTATAAACATATTACATGAAAGACGTTTCTAGTCGTTTATTTAGTTAAATTTAGCAAGCAAATATGTCTTTTTATAAGTATATTACGAGTCCTGGTCTGTAATTGAACGTATTTGTTTGCTATCTGTATTTATTATATGTTTGTAAAGCGCAAAAGAATAGTTTAATGTTGCGCTATATACATGTCATGTATTTGTAACTGTATTTTATTGCGAAACACTTTAATAAACAGGAATAAACACGTACACTGGCATTGAATACTTTCCAGTTTAAAAAAGATAATAACAAACTAATGGTTTCATATAAAATTATTATTCAAATGATATCATGTTACTCAGTTACTGTATCTAGTTACTTTCCAGCGGCGATGTAAGATGTATGGTAGAAATTATCATTAACCGGAGAGAAGACCAAAAATAACAATACGTTATGAGCAAACAAAAGTTACACAGAATAGTCCATTAATATCACAGATGCATTTCAATCTTTAAAACTTTAACTGTAGCTGAATTCATTGGTTTCAAATCCGTTTTATTTTTTTATTGTGTTGACTTTTTGTTTAAAATAATTCTTCAGCATCTGACGGTTGTCGCCTCTCCCAGAACACCGACTACAGGAAACGGCTAATGGTTGCTAGTACTGTATTGCTATGAGTATTCCTTCATTCTCTCGTCACTGAAACAAGATATATTGAAAACATATTAGTTGATATATATTATAATGTACACAATCCTCCGTCCCAAGATATGTTACTTGAGTAGTCGGAGTACATAAAATATTTACAAAAGTGCTATATTAAATGTTAATCATACTGAAAATTTATGGTAATCTTATTAATCTAGCTTTCACTTGTCGAGTTATCAGATCAGGTTTCATTCCGTCTATATAATGAAACTTCAGTCATCCATAAATTTGCTTTCGCTACTATATTACTTTGATCCGTAACGAACGTAAGCTTTTGCGAACAGTATACCTGTATTAATTGTACGGATTAGTCGCGCTTTCCTACTGCTTTTCCCATTTTAAATCCAATAACACCACCAATTGCTAATCCAGCAATAAATGTGAGTCCGGCAACAACCAGTAACACTGTTCCGCTGGCTTCAACCTCCAAACCATGCTTTCCTATTTCAATATCTAGCACATCCGACATATTTGTTATATCACAACACCGCCTTCTGTATACTGTACACCAAAAGATACAATGCAGGAAGGTCTAAACATTAAGAATAATCAAACTAAATTTGGAAAACATGTAACATATTACACAGTTTGATCTATGCGACATTTCTAGAACAAAATTGAGGCCATTGGCACAGGGAAGATGTTCTTGTCGTTCGTTTGTTGTTATTTAAGTCGGTGGATAAAATAAAAACGCTAACCTTATAAATCAAGCGCACCTCCTTAATGCAAACTTAAGGGAAACTATCCTAATAGTTGACGTTTAGTTTTCTGTGTTTGTCTTTCATAAAAGTCATGTTTCTTTTTAAGATATGCTATTCTCAGTCCCTTTAACGTATATCCAACTACAACTCCAAGGGCAAATGCCAACCCAGCCACAATTCCAACACTTCTCTTCTCAAACCCACCATGTTCTACAACAACACCGACATCTACTCCAACCCGGGATGTCATTTTGAACCTTTCGAGTCAGTTTTGATTGGCAAGTTGGAATACATTCTCTGAAAACAGGCACTTTTAATTGACGCTAATTAATTAAAAGGTTTAACTTCACGCCCCGCCTCCTTAAGCTCTCATGATCAGCATTTATGGTTAAAGCGGTTTTAAATACAAAAAAATCCATGCGATGTGTGATATCTTAGCTCTGTTAAAAATGACCCTCTTGTTCCTTACCATTGTGGTGGGAGCTCAATGAATGGGCATCATTAGATATTCCGAGTTGCTTTTTTAAGGAGTAGAGCGAATCCAGGTTCGATGCTCAATCATCGATACGTTACCTACATATGTAGCACCGAAATCGCGACAAAGTGAGGTCGTCCAGTACACCAAGAAAAGAAACATGTCTCCGACACCTATATTATCCGCGGAAAATTTCTCAACTCTGTAGAGTCATGCCAAATATCTTGGCGTTACCATCTATTTAGACCTCTCTTGGAAAAATACACATTGATGGCATCGCCAAATGCACTTCATAAGGCTCGCAAAATACGATACATTCCTTTAAGCGCTCAGTCTAACGCTTTCAAGACTTACGTTCTGACGTTCTGTCTACGGTTGAATATGCCTTATCTGGGCTCCCTATGCAGTGTCATATCATCCAACCAGAAATGGTGCGACTTTGCGCTGCAAGATTTGTGAAACAATAAGTCCTATGCCCAAACAAAAAGCGTCACTGACATGCTTACTGACCTCAGATGAAACTATCGCCATTACTGGCGGAAATCATGCTTTTCTAGATATATATCAATAAATCCTCAAATGATAAATGTCAAGACTACCTGACGGTACAACTACCGCTTCAGTCAAATCCGAGTCCGTACTTAAACATCTTTCAGAGAATTTCCTCCCCCGCAACCAAGGAAGAGATTATCAAAATAGACAGGGCGGTCAGTGCGCGAATATCGTGATAGAAGATCGGAAGAATACAGAGACAGACAAGAAGACAGAAGCTACAGACGTCGAAATAGATTTAAAAGAAATGCTGTATATTAGATTAAGTTAGGTCTTTGGAATGTGAATGGTTTTTGTGAAAATGTTTCCTCTGAGAATTATATTTTTAGACAGTTGTATTAATCAAGAAAATTTAGATATTATTGCAATTACTGAAACACATCTAAAGGGAAACTCTTGTTTGAATTTAGACGATTACATATTTTTTGGAAATAACAGAAAGAATTTACATGTCAATGCTAGATCTGGATCAGGAGGGGTTTGTTTTTTGGTTATGAAGTTTTTAAGTGATTTGTTTACTATTAAAATCTTAGATGACCAATATGAAGGTATATTATGGTTGTCATTTACAAATAAGGTAACACATGAAACTTTTAGTGCTTGTAGTTGTTATTTGCCTCCAATGGGTTCATCACGATACATTAACGCACAGGACTTTTTTTATCATTTACTATGCAATGTTTATGAGTATCAAAAACTATAAAAATTTGTAATTCTGGGCGACTTTAACTCACGCATTTTGGACATGCCTGACTTTATTGAAGGAGTAGACAGTGTTCCAGAAAGGGAGGTTTTGGATTTTACTAAAAATACATATGGTGAAACCTTTTGTGAATTTTTGATAAACACCAACTGTTGTGTAATAAACGGCAGACAGAGTAAACAGAATGATTTTACTTGTATATCTACTAAGGGTTTGTCAGTAGTGGACTATATTATTGTTCCATATGAAGATCTACATATGTTCAGCGAATTTGAAGTTAAAATAGCATCTAGTATGTCTAGCGAAGCTATTGAGAGTAGATTTTTACCAGATCATTCATTGCTTACATGTCTATATACAATAAACAATGGTTTTGAATATAATAATACTGAGCAAAGTGGTTCCTTGCTTAAAAGGAAAATTGTAAAATATGATACTAGTAATTTACCTGAAGATTGTTTTAACAATGAGAAATTTTTATTGTCGGTAAATGAAAAATTGTATGTATTTGAGTCTGATATTGAACACCAAAATATTGTTGATGTTTTTTATGAGTCATTATGAACTAATATCAAAGGTGAAATGGATAGTAAATTGAATAAAAAGATTGTATGTAGTTTTTGGTGCAGGTAAAAAGCGCTATCGTACTCTAAAACCATGGTGGAATGACCAATTACAGTTGTTATGGGATAATATGTGTATTGTAGAAAAAATTGGGTTAAGGAAAAAGGGCACAGAAAACCACATTTAAAAAGTATTTTTGTGACTGAAAGGAAAATGTTTGATAAAATGGTTCAGCAGCAAAAACGTCTGTATTGGCAAAATCTACAAAATGATTTGATTTCTGACGCTGAAAACAATAGACCATAGTTTTGGAGAAACATAGGTA